>CALSBZ010032976.1:0-13456 GCA_943591055.1 Gobionotothen gibberifrons
ATGTGTCCCCGTCGGCTAATTCTTACTTTTTTTATTTCCTCTCCTTTCTGAGCTTCTCCAGCCTCAATCTGTCTCTCTCAGTTTCTGTGGTATTGTCTTTCTCTGTATCTCTCCTCCTCAGCACCCCCATGTCTCTAAAGCACTTCCTCTTCCCGCCACTCAACTCCTTTGCCATGCTTCCTGTCTTCAACATCTTTTAAGTGCTTTAAAAGACAATACCGTAGTCGAGTTCTTTAATTAATACCATCACCAGAAATAGCACACTGTAGTCAAATTAAGGGTTTAGCTGGAGGGGTTTTGTTTCATTCATTAAAGGAGGGGTAGGTAAGTTTGAGAAACCGGCTTGAGTGCACAAAAAGCCGGTTTCTCAAACTTACCTACCCCTCCTTTAACACCCAGCACATTTTACAACTGCATAGTTAGGGCTGCACGATTTGGGGAAATAATCTAATTGCGATTTTTCTGACAGACATTGCGATTCGATTTGCGATTTTAGTTTTTAAGCGACCCAATGGAAGTTTATTGTAGAATGCAGCCATATCTCCGGCTAGGAAGGTCGCATCAACGTGCTCCCGTCTCTAGCACCCCCGCAGCCCGAGCTACGAGTGAAATAACTAAACTTCAGTTGGGTTGCTTAAAAGTCAAGCTTCAGTTTAAGATTCACCCTGTAATAGAAACATGTGATGGAGCATTGCTAACCTGACTCAGATGGTTCACCAAACCATCTAGGAAAGCTCCATTGGAAGCCATTTGGAAAGGGCAGGCACTTTCAAAGATACTTGGCAGGTGATTGGATCAATCTGTCTATCACCTTCTATCATGGGCCACTTCTGATTGGTTAACAATGGCTGGTACATGTGGAGCACAGCACTTCTGAGTGGTGTGGATGAAAGAAAAATATGTGGTTTAAAAGAAAATCGCAGGCTTTGCAATTTGATATTTGTACTTAAGTAGGCTAGAGGTTCAGAGTATATTTTTCGTTAAGAACCCGGACCCATTTCTACTTTTGGGAAAATTAAGGGGAACGTAATTTAGATTAAATAGACCACCTAGAACACATTTCTGACAAGTAACCCCCCCCCCTAGTGTCAGTTTGAAATCGCGATTTTGATTTTAAATCGATTAATCGTTCAGCCCTATGCATAGTAACAATTGAACACTGTGAATCCCCAAATTGTCCATCAGACATCACGTCAAATATACCCAGTGGTGTAATGTAACTAAGTATTTACTCAAGTACTGTACTTATACTATGTGCATGCCTTTAATATAATAGTGTTCTATTTTCTCCGTCTCTATCTTTGCTGTAACAATGTTAATTTCCAGCTTTGTAATGTTCATTTTTTTTGGTGTATAGTGTCTTTGAGTTTCTTGAAAGGCGCTATATAAATAAAATGCATTTGTCGGACGAATAAAATAATTCAGATTCTCCAGCAACTCAAGTTTTTCAAGGGGCAAACCAGAAGCTCAGTCATAAATCAATACAGGACTTCCTGTAAACTGGACAAGCCCCTGACCCGCAGTCTATAACAAAGTGTGTCTGGCTCTGAGGAAGCTTGGCAGGCTGGAAGTGAAGCCTCTTGTTTAGCGGACCCACCCTGACCGGCACAAAGGGGGGGAGACGCCCTACCTCCTCCACCAGCCGACCCAGACAGGCCCCTCATTGGCCCGCTGGATGACCTTTGATCCCCGCTGTATTGTGGTCTCAGCTGCGCCAACCCTCCCCCTTTTGTGCGTGCATGAGTGTGCGGACAACAAAAGACAGCCAAGTCCTAATGCAGCAATCAGAGTGGGGTGGGAGAGGGGAAATGGTCTGAGGGGAAATGGAGAGTGTGTGTGTGTGTGTGTGTGTGTGTGTGTGTGTGGATGCATGTGTGTGTGTGTGTGTGTGTGTGTGTGTGTGTGTGTGTGTGTGTGTGTGTGTGTGTGTGGATGGGGGCGGTGTAATGATGTTCTAGTTCTGATCACTGAGCTGAAACAGTGATTAGCTTCATCAGAGCCAATTAATGTCCGGCAGCGCCCTGGTTTGGACTTCAAATTCTGGCAACTCTTTCTTTATTACCCGCTGGAGACCAATCCGATCTCCCTCCAGCCCCATTTCTGGACCAAACTTAGCCTATCTCGATACTAGCCTTATTCACAGGCCAAGTTTAGCCTTTTCTCATGCGCCAGTTCTGGACCAAACTAAGCTTTCTTCTACCCCAGTTATTGAACAAACTTTGCCTGCCTATACTCTAGTTTCCAGACCAAAATTAGGCTTTCTTTTGCCCCAGTTCTAGACCAAACTGAGCCTACCTCTAGCCTTATTTCCATACCAAATATAGCCTTTTCTCTTGCGCCAGTTCTGGCAAAAACTAAGCTTTCTAATACCCCAGTTTTGGAACACATTTTGTATTTTCTGGCCCCAGTTCTGGACCGAAGTAAGCCTTCATCTGGCCTAATATTCAGACCAAACGTAGCCTTCCCCTAGCCTTACTTCCAGACTGCACTTAACTTTCGTCTAACCCTATTTATTAGCCATCATCATTACACCCCATATGTACCAAAGCTAACCTTCAACAGTTTCACTCTAATCGCATTCCTGGATCAAACTTAGCCTTCAGCTAGCTCAAGAAGACCAAATATTGGGCCCATTTCGCACCAATAATCTTCTTTTAGTCACAGCCATAGACCAAACTTAGCTTTCCTCCAGCTTTGGACTAAACCTGAACTTTTCCTAGGCAATGTAGCCCAACCACCGAATCAAACCAATCTCGTTTTGCCCCAGACTTAGTCTTCTCTAGCCTCCCCTCAAAACTAAACCTAGCCTTCTACTCAATAGCCCCAGCTGTAGACCAATAGTAGCCTCACTTTAGCCCCAGTTCCTTCACCAAATCTTGCCCTAGTCTTGCCTTCACTACAGCCCCAGTTGTAGCCCAAAGCTTGCATAATCTAGATCAATATCCCGGCCAAATGTAACCGCCTTTTGGCTCCAGCGTTTAGACTAAACCTAGCTGCCCTCCGGCCCAGGAGCTGTCTATGCAGGTGGTCCGGGGTTCTGAGCTCTGCACCCCTTAGCTTAATACACACATGTCTCTCTCTCCCTCGCTCTCCCTCTCTCTCTCTCTCTCTCTCTCTCTCTCTCTCTCTCTCTCTCTCTCTCTCTCTCTCTCTCTCTCTCTCTCTCTCTCTCTCTCTCTCTCTCTCTCTCTCTGTGGGTGAGGGAGGACCACCCCCTAACAGCATGACTGGCTGTCTGAGGAATGCCATGTCATGGAACAGATGGAGCTTCACAGACAATAGAGCCACATGCATTTACTGGGCCTATATAGTACGAAGGCATGTGTGCCAAGTGTGTAAAGGGAGTGAGTGTATTATAGCTTTTGTGTCGCTCTCATGTTCAATGATTCTCCTCACAGTAAGCTGCAACACTTTTTTTGCAACAAAGAATAAGCCCTGAATAACTTTGAAAAGATGCAAGCACACCCTAAACACAATGATGCAACCGAGGCAGAGTGAATCCTGCACACAGGGAGAATTATTATCGTCTTAAATATTCAAACTCAAGGCGCGTTTTTAGCGGTGACCATGCTGTCCTGGAGAAAATACATAGAAACACTGCAAACCTATGAAGCATGAAATTACCCAAGAATCAACGTGACTTTTCACAGCTCAATCTTGATCACATTCCCACGCCAATAATGACGTAATAACCACATTTTCTGACAATAATCGATCATAATAAAGAGCTATAATGCATACCAGGCCTATAAAGTTACAGCTTTTTTAATCTAATATGGCACCATTTGAATATCCCTTAGATAATATGCACACTCTGGTAGTTGTGTAGTCCTATTAGGATACTTGTTTCTCCTTGGTTATGGCTGGATTAGGCATGTAAACCGCTATCAGAGGCTGGAGCTGCCACATTTCATTCATTTCACGCATATGGGCCCATTGGCGAGTGACCATTTCTTAAAAGCGCTGCAGTTTATTTCCATTAGAGTATAATTGCCCGGTAACTCTCACATGCAGGATTTAATGGGTTTTCAGGATGGATCGCCGACTTCTTGCTGGTGGATTTATTCATTATAAAGACATTGATGATCCACAATAAAACCCTGGAAGTGTCAGTAAACAGGAATGGACCGTGAACTCACCCAAGAGAACGACGGATGATCTGCTCCCTGCTCCTCCTCTGGGTAAATCCAGCACAAATGTAGTATGCCCTTCACGAGAATAAGGTGTAATTGGTAATTTCACCCCAAAAATCTTCTTTATCCGCACTGTGGAAGCGAGGCGATGTGGAGCCGCGAAGGAAACCTGCTCGGTGCCCACATACACACATGCACACACACTACAGAAAATAAAAAAGGTGCACAAACAGCGATTGTTAAGGGAGGTTTCGGAGGATTTGGTGTGTCTGTAGTACTCTCGGATGCTTTGGTTGTTGACTGTGTATAAACTGGGCTGCTTCCCCGGCTCCACCCGCTAACCCAGCCTTCAGAGCGCCCATTGGCACAGACAGCCGGACATGCAAATCCACTGTTCCCATTGATGTTTTCAGAGAGGAGGAAGAGCAGTTCTTCTTCAGGAGCTCCACTGCGCCCCCGTGTGGGGTTAAAGCTGCTGTGGTAGTCATTTATAAAGTAAGTTATTGCAGTCTTATAGGCAGGGGAATTCATTCTGCTGGTGGAAAGTTGCAGCCAGTGGTGGAAAAATATACTAGTCTGAACCTGTACTTAAGTCAAAGTAACATATCAAATCTAAGAGTAATTTATTACAAGTAAAAGTGCTGAATCCAAAATGTTACTGAAGTCATGTCAGGAGGCTGTGGCTCAGTGGTTAGTGCGCTGATCTTCGCATCATGGGGGCACTGGTTTGAATCCCGCTGCAGTCAACATCCCGCTGTGTCCTTGGACAAGACACTTCATCCCAAATTGTTCCCACAGTATTGAATGTATGCAAGTCGCTTTGGATAAAAGCGTCTAACAAGTGACATATGTAATCTCACCATTTTAAACTAACGAAAAATATACTCTGAACCTCTAGCCTAGTACAAGTAGAAACATCTAACATATAAAAAAGTACTCTATTACAAAACAAGTCCTGTATTCAAAATGTTACTGAAGTCGCCTTACCATTAAACTGTACAATACCAACACAACCAAAGCTGTATAACGTGAGCAATTATTCAACTAATTATACTTCGGATTATTGCATTTCGAACATTAATCCAATATTCATCATTATTATCTTTCTAATACTTATACACAACTGTATGCGTTGTAGTATAAACATTTTTACATATTTAATGGTGTACTGGTACAAAGTGCAAATTGTTACCTATTATGTTAATCCTAATATTTTGCATTTGATGTAATTGGATCTTCTTATATCCGATGCTCATATGCTATATCTATGATATTTTATTTGTATCATTGTATTTCTAAAGTCACCAACCTAATTCCCCCCGTGATAAATAAGGTATTATTGATCTGATGTCACTCTTCTTTTCTCCTTTCACAGTGTTATTCTGGTTTTATACAGATATAAGAGTATTTTAATGTCATAGTTAATTAATTTAGGAGCCAGTTAAAGATATGTTTAATACATATGTAGTCCTGCGTCAGTTATTACTTTCAATTCTTATTATTATACATTCTTCTTTTTTTTAATCTTTATTTGTATAACACATTTCCTGAAACCTTTTAAGACTGAAAGTACTTTAAATGCAGAGAGTGTTCCCATTAAAGCCTGTCTATAAAAGTGAGGTTTTGATAGGATTTAAAAGATACATCTAATAAAGCAAGCCTTATTTCCCCAGGCAGCTCGTTCCCGTTTCTTAAAACTGTATCTCTGCTCATAAAGATTTCAAATGTGTCGGGGTAGTACAAATGACTTTCCCTACCTGTAACACAGAAGAAGTAGGAAGTCGCACAGAATGAAAATACTCACTTTATGTGAAAGGAATAAATGTCATGGATATATATTTCTGTTCAATTATATTAAGTCAATTGTATTTCCCAACATGAAGGCTCAAGTCATTTTGGTTTAGACATTTTTTCACAACCCTTTACATGCTATCAACAATAGTATAAAGTGTTTTATCCATTATTTTCTTATTTTTTGTTGGTAAAAATATGTGTCTATTTGTCACTTTGCCAGTTATACACAAGAGGGCTTTTTTTCAAATGTATCTGCTGAAACAAACTATTCTCTGCTTTCACTAAAACTATGAGTTCAACACATGGGGAGTTCTTTTCCAAAACGCTATATATCCATTTAAATAGTTTTCAGGAAAATGACATTTTTTACCTAGACCCACACATTTTGTTAATATTAAATGTATATATATATATAGGATATATAGCGATTTGGCATGAAACGTTGATAGAGCAGTGAATAGGTTCAGTACACAGCAAAATGGCACAACAAACTCAATTTTCAATTTGGCTTTTATAGCGTTTTGGAAAAGAACTCCTCACATGTAAGTCGCATATAACTTCTCTTGAAGCCAGTTATACTTCAACGTATTATTAGTATGAGTTACATGTCGTAGAGCACATGTGTCAAACTCAAGGCCCGGGGGCCAAATCAGGCCCGTGGTGGATTTAATTTCGGCCCGCAGGATAATTTCTAATTGCTATTAGATCTGGCGCGCCGGTATATTGCACGCACACCTTCACTCAATCCTGAGGGTCTCCTCAGCTCAGAGCCTGACCCCAAACATTGATGAACTTGCACCCGAGATGAGATGCCAAGTATCTGAACTAGCATCACAGAGCAGCACACTGAGTTTACATGGAAGTTTCCTTCTGCACTTTCTCTCTCACGACAACAGGGCATGTTTGGTTTGTTCTTTGAGGGGAATAGTTTTGTTGAAGCTGTTGTTGGCCTGTGGGAAAATGTGATCATAAGAAATGACTCTGAGCTGCAGATAGAGCCATAAGAAATGAATGCAACTGATTATTTAATGTTTAATGTTGTTTTTATAGGCAATCATTTAAGCTTTGTTAGTTCCAGGTTTAATATGTGCAATAAGTTCATTTCAATAAGTTCTGCAATAAACATTGAACCAGTCCGGCCCTCGACTAGTACCGGTTTTTGAATTTTGGCCCACTGTGTATTTGAGTTTGACACCCCTGTCTTAGAGGGATCTTAAATTAAGTTGAGTTTTATAAATAAACTATAATCTGTTTAATATAATAAGAGAAATATTGTGTCCATTGTCTCTCAGATTACAAAAAACGGTGAAAACGTTCCCTAAAAACAGTTGGTAGCTACATCCCTGCTTATAAATATGACAGCAATACCATATAAGCTCCAAAGCCATACAAAAAACCATTAACAACATCACATACAATAAGGTTATTATAACCAGCTAATATCCTTCGGGAATCCTAGTGGTCATAAAAGCTGAAAACAGGAAACTAACAGTGAAGTTCAATCTCAATAAATCCAGGTTATATAATGTAATATAAACAGTGGAAGCCTTCTGGGCAGAGAGACTGTCTCTTAATGTTCACAGTGTGGCTCCGGTCACTTTATCTTTTATTTTCCAACAACAATGAAAGGCTAAGTAAACACCAGCATTCCTCCGGAGTGTGTCCCCTGTTTTAACTTCCTAAATGAACTCTTCCTGGTAGTCTTTGAACACGGGGACTGCTGAGTTATGAGTCGTGAGAGCGGTGCCAAGAGGAGCCGGTTCTCCTCCAGCAAACTGCAGCCAGCTGCTCTTTACACGCAGAGAAAGGACTCCAACTTTCCATTGCGTGAAACTTCAAGAAGAAGAATGTGTCTCTTCTTCTCTCAACATGTGCTGCTGTTACTGACCGTGGCCGGCTCCCAAAACGCAGAAGAACAAACTGTGAACCTGAGGGAGAGTTGGAGAGCTGCAGGAACAGCAGCTGTACAGAGGCCTGGTTTTGGTTTTGGGTTGTTGCCTTTCCTGTAGTGTGTTATATCGGTTTCGCCAAACAACCTCATTCTGCATTAGCTAAGTAAGAAGGTGTCAAACACAAAGGCAAATCGTCAAATTGAAGAAAAACACAACATTTCTCCTAAAAGACAAGCCCAAGGTCCCATGTCATGCTTATTACCCGTCCCCTTGTGTTATGAAGGTTTTTCTGCATGTAACCGGTCTGCAGATTCAAAACCCTCAAAGTACACCCTGTAGCGAGTAAAACTCTAACACAGAAAATACCTGTCTATGCTGCCCCAGAACGCCTCGTTGGCCCAAATGGACCAATCCGCGGAGCCCCTCACACACCAGGATCCCTTGGCTAACTAATGGCGCATTCACACTGCAGCGCGGAGCTCGCTTTAAGCGTGCCGAACCGTGCGGGGCCTGTTTTGGGTTGCGCTCACACTAGGCCTAGTTCCGCCCCGGGGGGACTTTTTCGTCTTTTTTCTGGCCCGACAAATTTGTGGTTCTATCGAGGCCAACAAGCGGGGCCAACAACCGGGCGGAATATGCTAAACATATTTGACCGTGATTTAATTGTAATACACGTTTCAAAATGATGCCGAAGTAACAACATACTGATACCGGTTAGTACAAATCATGAATTAATGCTTTGACAAGTCTGCAGACAGACGGGAGGCGAAGAACCTTTTAAAATGCGTGATGCATCTTCTTATTACAGACACATGCATTTCCAAACATTCGGTCTACCGACGCTGTAAAATATATTATCTCTTCGATTTACACACGGCATCTATTGCACGTCTGTCCGTCCTGGGAGAGGGATCCCTCCTCTGTTGCTCTCCCTGAGGTGTTCTCCCATTTTCCCCTTTAAACTGTGGGTTTTTCTCCGGGAAAATCGGGAGGTCGGCTAAGCTAACGCAATGCTCCGACCGTCCACACTCACAACAACGGCCTATACAGACATAAATAAGCCAGCGACTGTATTCTCCATGACACAGACAGTCTGTGGTTTGTACTTGTTTATAACTTTTGTCTAGTTTCTTAACAGAAATGAGGAGCTGTGAGCTTGAGTGCTAACAGCTAACAGCTGATGTTGTTTTTCTAGGGGTGCTCGTTGAAGATGACGTCACTGCTCCGCCTACACTGCGTTACTATAGTAACTGCCCCAGCTCCTAAACTGTAATGTGAGCGCAGCATTAAAGTGAGCCAGGCCTAATAAGGCCTAACCAAACCAAGCCAAACCAAACCAAACCAAACCAAGCCTGCAGTGTGAAAGCGCCATAACAGGGAGTCCCCATTGACTTGCATAGAGCTCCCTGAACGCTGGTAATAGACGAGTTGGGATGGCGGAGAAATGCTCTCCGCAGACCCATTCTCACAGCGTTATAAACCTTTTTCTTTCTAAATATCAAGACACACTTATTGTTTCGTACTTCGGCTGTGAGTGTTTGTGTGTGCTCAGGATGAGTTTAGCTTGTTCTCGCTGTATCGCCGACCCGGAAACCTGTCTGCTGGTCTCGACCAATCAGAGCACACTGGGCTCACAGGGAGGGGAGGAGCTCCAACAAGCCGTTTAGGACAGAGAGTGAATACACATACTATACAGAGATGCTGTATGAGAAACCAATGTGATTTTGGAAAATTGCACAATTTAAATATATTCTAGTAGACCTCAACAATGGAAATATGATCAGTAGAAATGGCCATTGGACCTTTAAGTCAATAAATAATGAAAATAAAGCCTATTACAAACAGAATTGTGTTGCTGAAAATAACAGGAAATCTCATCAGTGACAGGAAATAGTCTGCTCTAAATTCACACAAAATGTACACACACTTCCTGCACTTATTCCATTCACTAATTGTGTTGTATATACAGTTTATTGGGTATTATTATGCATTGAATAACATATGTAATATCCCTTAAAATGTGTGACTGAGGCAGCGGTCGTGTGTTTGCCCAATGATAGAAAAGAGCTTTGGATGCAACAACGCTCAGTCTATGAACACCAACAGTAAGCACTCGGCTGCATCTTCCTCCATCGGACGTTATTGACGTCAGTGAAAGCCTCACATCTCAGCTCCTGTGAACACTAAGTGAGCAGCTCTGTAATAATAGCTCCACTGTGAAGACAACAAAGACAGCTCTGCCTTGACACAAAAATAGTTCCTGAAAAAAAATAGACCCATCAATGCCACCACTAGCTCTCACGTCTCACATGACTCTGAGCATCGTATCATGATGCCCAACGGTCAATACAAGACCTGTGTTTGTGTCGATGGAGGTCAAGCACGGTCAATATCTGGGTCTAAATCTGATATGGAGAAATCAATAGATTGATGGAAATCCTTGGCTTATAACTCTTCCTCTTGACACCTGCCAGTAAAACTCTTTGTGACACGTATAAATATTTTTTTATTTCATAAAAAACCACACATAGCACACTGCCCTGTCTTACAATACACATCTCCGCCATTAAGAAGTGTCGATACAATAAAAAGAAGGCCGTCAGCATTTCACATGGTGGAGTTTTATGTCATTCAACCTTCATAATGCAAGGCAATTTCTCTCCGTGACTCTATTACATTACGGTCTGCCAGTCATCACATTTAGGAGAACAGTTGAAGGGGCTCTATTCTGCTTATTTTCAGCTTCATATCAGTATTTAGTGTCTCTCCTGTGACATGTCTCCATGCTTTACTGTTCAAAAAGTTCTTCATTTTTCTTTTCACCCTCTGTCTGAAACCAGAGCCCAGTGTGCTCCGATTGGTTAGCTGGCTGGCTCTGTTGCGATTGGTCCACAGCTTAGCGATGTCCCGCCCCTTAGACTATCACATACAATGTGTTGGAGCGCTAGCCAATAGAAGCGTGGGCATTAAATAGTGATGTCACTATAACAAAATGGAGTTTCATAGAGAGGAGAAGTCCCTCCCTTTCCGGTGGAGCTCCATGGGACCTTGTTTCGGAAGAATTATGTATTGAAGTCAATGGAGAGAGAAAGATTATCTTTCGATCCCGTTTGAATTGTGCCACGAATTACACATATGATGTTTGTCAATTTAAAAGATAATTTTGCAAGTCAAAAAAATAATAATGTGTCGTAAAACTGTGAAGTAACACTTTGTGTGAAACCGCTCAATGAACTACATCTCCCGTCTCGCACCACACACCAAGACGGCCGTCACGTTGGCACATTTCACTTCTTTCTTTCAGAATGAGGTGAAAAGTATTAAAAGAGGTGAAAATCACTCCAAGTCTGGGCATGTTGAGAGCTGTACATACACACAAGGGGAGTTAGTCGGTTCCTAAGAGCCAGCATGCGGGACCGGGACTCTGGGATTTGTAGTCTTTCTAGTTGCGTATTTTTCATAGTCTTATATTTCAACAGTTTTACGACAGTTTGACATGGAAATTATTATTTAAGATTGACAAACATCATATGTGTAATTCGTGGCACAATTCAAACGGGATCGAAATATACGTTTTCTCTCTCCATTGACTTCAATACATAATTTTTCCGAAATAAGGTCCCATGGGGCGGAAGTAGATGGGCGGGACTTCGCCTCGGGAGTGTGAGGATTTGAGCCCCATTTACAAAACCCCGAAAAGCAGAATAGGTCCTCTTTAATTGAAGTAATCAGGCAGCAAACGGAGTTATTCTAACAGAAGAAAGCACTGAGCTAAAAGCAAGGCTTGGAGTGAAAGTCAGTTACATTGATTTGAGAAGTTGCACACACACGTAGGTAACATTTACAGTAGTGCTATTTAGTGCGTTTGCTTTGACGAGACAGATGTAACCTTTGGGCCAATATGATCACAACACTCGCACAAACACCTCAAAGGGAATTCTTCAATTAATAAACATATTTAATTAGTTATATAACCATTTGTGTTCAAGCATATATTGGTTATGGCACAACTTCCACCATCATTTTCCACCACATGTGACATATATTTAGCGAGAGTTGAGTCTTTAACATGTTCTCATGCTCTCATACTGATGTTGGTGACAAGTAGCACTTAAAAAAGAAGTTGAGAAGCACATGTTCATCAGAGCATGTTAAACATCAACAAAGGCTGAAGATAGTCTGGTGCAGTGTCTTCAAAGACAAAAGGTAGAGAAGATTATTGCGTATGGGAGAAAAAGAGATTTTGAAATGGAGGTGGAAAAAATCTCTCAGTCAGACATTCTGCAGAATTCAAGAGGACGCACAATGCTAATTTTCCGTTTCATATTATTTCATATTTCCTTTCCTAGCATCCTTTCCTAGCATCCTCTCTCTGACAAAGTCTTTCCGCGGTCTAAACACTGGCCTGAGCGGCTTGCTGCTGCCGCGAGAGCCTCCTCTGGTTGTGGGCGTTGTAAATGTCCATGAACATGTCTTTGCAGGATATCTGTGCCTTCAGCTTGGAGCAGATGAGGAAGGAGCCGGCCATCTTGCGGTGGAGGGAGTAGGACTCCTCTGGCGGGGGGGTGAGGCGGTGGCGCAGCATGACGGGGACCAGGTTCTGGATGCGCTGCGTGGTGCTCTGGTTCCCAAAGTCAAACGGCTCCACGGACGCAAAGGCTTCCCCGAGGATCATCACCGCCTCCACGTGGGCCTCCTCGAAGGCCTGGAGGAGAGCACAAAGAGAATACAATTATTATTTTGAGAAACGTTTTTGCGTTCCTGTTGGGGAAATACTGAATGTCCTCTTCCAATATCAGAGTCCACGTGATAGCAAAGGTGTCCCAACTGTAGCATCAGGACTGTTTGAGGCATATGATAGCTATGTGATTAACATGATGATTCAGCCTCTATGGAGAGAGACATATGACAAGCATGCTCATTTCTGACGTGGAGCTAATCTGAAGTAAACATTGAATACTGCTTTCTATTCCTCCATCTTGTGACTGAGTAACTCCCTCTCTTGGATATCAGCATGTGAAGGACACTGTTCAGGAACTAGTTGATGCTCTGTATGTGATGACTCCTTCCATTCTGGAGAGGATCACAGATACATGGATCCTGAGATTCAAGCTCAAGCCGGGGACCAGGGATTATTATTATTTTTAAGTATTCAGAAAAAGTGAGAATTTTGAATAAAAAGTGAGAATTTTGAGAAAAAGTGTTTTTTTTTGAAGATTTTCAGAAAAAGTGAGAATTTTTGGAGATTTTGAGAAAAAGTGAGATTTTTTGGAGATTTTGAGAAAAAGTCAGAATTTTGAGGAAAAAAATCTTTTTTATTTTCTCAAAAAAGGAAACAATTGCTCTGTATGTGATGACTGCTTCCATTCTTGAGAGGATCAGAAATACATGGATCCTGAGGTTGAAGCTCAAGCCGGGGACCAGTGATTATTAACATTTTTAAGTATTCAGAAAAAGTGATAATTTTGATAAAAAAGTGATAATTTTGATAAAAAAGTGATAATTTTGATAAAAAAGTGATAATTTTGAGATTTTGATAAAAAGTGATAATTTTGATAAAAAGTGATAATTTTGATACAAATTGAGAATGTTGAGGAAAAAGTGAGAATTTTGAGATTTTGAGAAAAAAATCTAAAA
>CALSBZ010032990.1:0-17943 GCA_943591055.1 Gobionotothen gibberifrons
TTTTTTTTAATGGAGTCAGTGACGTAACAAAGCAGATTCCTAAATAAAGCACTTTTCACAAAGTCCTGACTTCACCGAGACAGATGAGGCATAGAGGTTTTTTTTATCATTTAAACAAACGATCAATCGGTTCTGAAAGCAGGGGATTGATAACTGAATATGAATGTATGTTTTGTTTCTATGCCCCTTGCCCATTTAATACGCTGAGAAGTCTGTGCTACTAGGGGACATCTGAATGTGCAGAACAGAGGACTGATGGGGGGGGGGGGGCTGATTGGATGTGTAGACCCAGACAGAGTAGACCAAGGAGTAGCAGGACCAGTGGAATGACAGTGAATGATCAACAATGCACATTATGATGACTGCGCATTACCTTCAATCCCCACCAACGCCTGGGATACACTCAACTCAATTGAAGGCGTCCTATGCGTGTAGTGTGTTCTATAGGTTTCTGTGCATGTAAATGGTCTGCAAAGGCTAACATCCCTGTGTTCCCTCCAGAGGGATTTTCTCTCCCACACTTACATTAATCTTTCAATGTACCTCAAGGTTAACATTTTCAGAAATCAAAGAGTAAAATAAGATGCTGTTTTTTTTTACAACATGACAGCTTCACAGCTGCAGACTGACAATGTCATGGAAAATAATCAAGGGTTCATAGGGAAGTATACATCAGTAGACCTTACTTAGAGAATATCAATTATACAACATTAATGACAAACAATTAAGTATCCTTTTGCAAACAGCCACATTTAAGTGATCTGGCTAGGAGATGACTGATTAGTATGCTGCGTTTAAACTCAAATGAGATTTGAATGCTTAGCAGAAATGGGGTATTAAAAACAAGTGTGTCTTGCCGCCAAACAGGCAGGCAGCCAGTGTCCAGAGCAGGCCCGGGGAACAAAGGAGGCAACACTTTCACTCAGGGCAGCAGCACTCTCATCTTTCACATGGCGATGCAAATCTCCAGCAGCCGAGATTTCACACAGCCACTAAGAACTAGATGGGGGCTAATATTTCACTTGTCCAATTTCCTGTTACCAGGCAAGAGGCACCACCCCACTGATTTCAATTCCTTTTTCTTTTCCTGAATACGTTCAAATGGTGCTCGCAAGTGTGCGGTGTTAAATACAAGTCAAGTTAACAAACACATCTAAGTCACAATAATTAAGATAAAGATGGATGCTGCCTAGCAGTCTATTAAAAGCACGAGGTAAGAGCCCCGAGGGGTGAGGGTCCCATCTATTATTTAGGGGCTGCTGCTGACACCGACACAAGGGCAGAAGAGCGGCTCTCAGCAGTCTGGGATGAAATCCATTACAAGGAGGCTGAACATTGGATATTAACAGGGAAAGGATTCGAACATCCCCCTTACACTAATATGAGGTCCATCCTTTGGAATAGAAAATATTTATGGCAATTTCTCCTTACATGGAACATAAAAGACTGCCATTAAAAATCATATGACTCTCTAATGAGTACCAGAGTGTCCCATCAAGGGTAAGACAATGATTTTCTTTCTAGGTCACTATTATAATGACAGTAAATCACACAAAGAGAGAAAAGCCGGGTACTGGCTGTACATGTCCCACAATGAGGGAGCGACCCGGTGCTGTGCGCCGTGTACGTACCGCTCGGTGAGAGAGGGCCGGCTGAAGACAAAGCAGCAGGGGATGATCTGCGGGAGGACCGCGGCGCAGAAGCCCTGCGCTGATCCGAACAAAGCGGGCTTCCCGGCAGCTTCAGCATCCTCGCACATTACTTTCCAAGTTCATCAGCATCGTTTCACACACACAACCGTGATTCAAACTCGCTGCTGAAATCCAACGATTCGACCCAAAGCTTCAGATGTGTCTAAAGGGCGATGAAGGCACGCACCGGCTATCACTCTGTCACCGGAGGACCTGAAACTGTGAATGGCTGCGTGCTGACTGAATCAGAGTGGTGCTGCGTTCAGGGGCTGCTTGTAAACTCCCACTTCTGAGTCCTTCATTTGCTAGTAACGCATTTCATTTACGTTGATCCGGAACAGGTCCTAATCTAATCAATAGCAAGGTGGCTGCCATATCCCACAAGACCCACAATTGAACATCTTATAAATAATGTTTTGGAAGATGTGCATTATGTTGGAACCAAAATCAGACAAAACACCCCTCAAAACCAGGCTATTGGTATTCTCAACAAAATCATGTTCAACAAACCATGTCAAGTCATAACTGGATTTGATTTGGTAAGGGACATCATATATTCCCCTGTTAACTTACCACAACCCGCTGCTTAAAATGTGAAAGAACCCTTGAGTAGACAACTTCTCCCTCATGTTTACTACTCATCATGTAATTAAGCTTAAAGTGGACCTATCATGCTATATTTGAATAATATATTGTAGGGCCATACATACCTATATAAAACATGTCTGTTTTTTTTTTTTTCAAAATACCAAACAGATCATGCATTTTAGCCATGCCTCATTTCGCTCTATAGAGAGGCGAAGTCCCTCCCCTTCCGGTGGACCTCCATGGGACCTTATTTCGAAAAAGTTTTGCATTGAAGTCAATGGAGAGAGAAAGATTATCTGTCTTAATGATGAAAGTTATCATAATAGAATACATGAAGCTGCAGACAGGATGGATATATTCTTACCTCTACTTTGTGATTAGATGAAAATACAAAATGTAATTAACATAGTAATAAAAAAAGTGCCAACGTGACAATGGAAAAGAGAAATCTCCAACGAGGCGTTCTGGGGCAGCATAGACAGGTCTTCTCTGTGTTAGACCCTACAGGGTGTACTTTGAGGGTTTGTGACTTTGCAGACCGTTTACATGCATAAAAACCTTCATAACACACAAGGGGACGGGTAATAATCGGAAAAGCATGACATGGGACCTTTAATATACCCACATGACAGCTAAGGTCAGAAGAGCTTTATTTAACAGCTGGTCTTATGTCTGTGACCCCTCCTGTTGTTCATTGATAAGCCTGAAACATGCACTTGTCAAGGTTCAGAGGCACATTTTGCAAATACAGATGAAGCACTTACTTTCGGACAGTTTGAAACGCGAGGGCAGTGATTGGTAAGTGGTCTGCCCTCGCTCAAGGGAAAGCCTCCAGCTTGACTTGAGACCGCCCCCGTTTTAAATAAATGTAATTATAATGAAGCCAGCTGCAATGGATCATTGATCCACCAGGGGGTGCAGTGGGGTTCCACACTGGTGCTCATGTGAAATAAAGTCTGATACTGTACAGTACGCTGGATGTACAGCGGTCAGCGGAACTTAATGTACTGTAGTCGAAAAAAACGAACGGGAGGAAATGCAGCCCGGCTCTCGATTTTTAATCCTAAATTAAGCATCATCTTAAACTCAATATGAACGTCAGTAACTCACTACAAATATATGTATATTTTTAATGGAGCCTCGACGGTGTAGCGGAGGGATCTTGCTCAGCATGAAGGGTGTTCCCCATAAGGAACAAGTCGCTGCAAATTATCCCGTTTATTACATGGCCAAATTCTCAACAAAGTAACGACATGACTCCCAATATTAATTGAAATGCTTTTATGGATTTAGAAAATGTTTTTATTGATTTAAAAAATAGTTGTATGTATTGATATAAATTGACATGCATCTGCTAAGAAAAATAGTCCGTTGTGACATCGCGTAAAACAGATTTCGACATGTTACATTAATTGCTTATATCCACACGCCTCTTCTCCTCATATTCACTACCTAAACTAGTTATAAATATGTTTATTTGTACTGTCGGCCGGGTCACTCATTACTGGATAAGCTGCTGCATGAGACAGCTGCCCGAAGAGAGGGAGGAAAAAGAGAGGCTCCGTGTATTTTATATATTATAGGCCTATAGAGTCGTTATTCATTTGTTTTAAAGCTCAATAAATGACAAAGAAGACCTTTGACCGGCACTTTTATAATTTTGTCCGGAAGATTTCAACTTTAATACACAATTGACTGGCGAAAAACTCTGCCCGGTTCCCTCTGTCCCCAACGTGGAGAATAAACAGAAGGGCAACCATGACAACTATGCTTCTTCGCTGCTTTTGTGGAGGGAGTTACAGCGCCACTTACAGGCCCGGCATATGTACTACAGCGTGTGTGTCCCAAGGCCTGGCTGGAAGGCCTGGAATGTCGGAAGAGAAAGACGTGAATCCAGTAATGTGGACAGCTGGAATGCGGAAATGGAGTCGTTCTAACCATGGATGTATAATAAAACAGATTTATGCATATTCGACTTTTTTTTACTGACCTATTGAAATAATTTCTTAATTTAGGCTATTTTTTACAACGTGTGTTGGAAGGATTTATTAAATTACTATGAATATTTGGGCTTAAATTAATTGCCATTTTTTAAACTCAGACATTTATCCCTAACATTATCCCTGACTTTGTCATACCATTTGAACAGAGCCCCCCAATTACCCCCAATTACGCCCCACATACCCCCAATTATTTAATATAATTTACCCTTCACCTTAGATATCTAAAATAATGCATTAGAAGACTAAAGCCCTGTAAATAACCATTGCTCTTGCATAATCCATGCCCCTTTTTAGGACTGTCCCACATTAGGCAAATCATACTGTTGACAGTGTTTTCTGATTTATGGAGTGATAAAAAGAGATTTTTTGACTTTACTTTAAGTATTTCAATGTTTTGCTACTTTGTTATTGTACTCCTCTACAGTTCAGAGGTAAATGGTATTTAATACCTTTAGTTACTTCACAGATGTGGATGAATGATGTGAAATATAACCAAGTCTTAAATCAGACTTTAGTTCCACCTGGAGTAAATTCACAAGCTTCCCTGCAGTATACAAAGTCATTCAAACTAGCTGCACCTTTACCAGCTTTGAGAACACTTTCTCCCCCCCTCCCCCCCTGAATTGCGTCTGAGGGAATAAACTAATCGCTCACTCTACACAGTATGCAAATCGGTGTGAAAGCAGTGAGACCATGAGTGAGACCTGTGAGCCTTCTGAATTACCGTGGGACAGCGCATTTTACATTTTCTCATTTACTCACCCAAATGTATATAAAAGTTACTTCAGATGCTGAAATATTTTTATTTTTTCAAGTATAAACATACAGTATACAACAGATAGATGCATACAAATTATAACATCAAATGAAATGCAAGTTTCTTCGTGACACTTCCTTTTCCTCTTTGAAATCTGTCTGTAAGAGAGAACACACATTTAGATACAGTACATTATGAAGCAGGCCTTAATAAAGTAATAAGAACTGAGAACATGACAAAGAATAAGAAAATGTCCCCATGCAAAGGTCCGGAACATCAAAATGTCTAAGTTGCTTCATGAATTAGTGTGATATTGAAGTAGCCTGTAGCTTTATCAACGTCTGCATGTAATCAACAACTGACTGCCAATCAAATAAAGAAAGTACAATTCAATATGTATTGTCAATGAACATTGAACTATACAGATATCCTCTCCGCTTCTCTCTGCTGCGCTCTCATCTCTTCTTCTGTGTTTCTCTCCCTGTATCGCTCACTCGTCTCTTTCGCCCCCTGTCGGCCGGCGGTTAAAATATGGCTGAGATTAAGACAGTGCGCAAGCAGCGCGAGTCACAGAACGAAATGCATTGTGGGACATGTAGTTGTTGTGTAATTTAGCTTCAATATTTACCCGTACAGCGAGCCGAGACACGGCTAATTACTGGCAGGAACACACACACAAACTCTCCGAAACGCACGCGCACATGTAGCTTTAATATTTGACCGAACAGAGAGCCAAGATACGACTAACACACACCACGTTGTTTACTCACAGTTTGAAAGCAGCGTGGAGAAGTCTTCAGCTGCTCCGCCCAGGAGCAGCGTGGAGAGCTGTGATAAACAGTGATCCACTCAGATTAAACTGTGATACGACTTCTGTGGCTATCTACCAGCGATCATGTTTAATATTAAAGACTACACACATTGATCCCTTATCAAGATCAAATGTGACTGTTTACTCGTTTTGCAAAGATGGAAGCAGAAATGTCATTGCTATATTTGCAGGGATATTTAGAATTTAAAATGCTGCTTGATCGTTAATTTTGTTCTCGGCAAACATTATGAATCCTCTATTCAAAAATATTATTTAGTGTCCATCGACATGAAAATGACTAACTAACTACTTTTCTTCTAAATGAAATGCTGACATTACAAAATGCATGGTTTAATGTAATGTAAACATTTACATTATTATTATGATTATTTAATATATAAAGACTATATGTTCAAATGCTCTTCAAGCAGCTTTATCCGCACTGTGTACGACATCATTTCTGTATTTGTGAATGAAGCGCCATCTCCTGGTTAAAACCTGAAATTGAAAATATGGCAACGCCCTCTTGGAAAATAGTGGGAGGGCTTGACCTTCCTCCAAACTGGGAGTTGGCTTGCAGTAGGCAGGAACGGCTAAGCTGGAGTCCGAAAGTAAGTGCTTCATCTGTATGGCAGTAGTCATCGATCATCTTAAGATAAGATAAGATAAGATATACTTTATTGATCCCAAGTTGGGAAATGTTTTTGTTACAGCAGCATGTACAACATGCAATTTATTGTTACAATTCAGAGGTTAACCTGGTATTTTTACTCCACTACACTTCATTTAGTAGTTACTTTGCAGATTCTGATTAATGATGTGAAATATATACAACCCTTAACCTGTTAAGCACTGAGCCTGTTTTTCAGGTCTCAGGCTCAAAAATGACATTTCCAGAACAAATGACCATAACTACACTTCTAAAAGGGGAAAATGAATAATCTTTTTTCTCAAAGTAATGATAAACCTGTGAGTTGGATGTAGAAAAGTCAGAATCAATAGAGATTTTTTATTTTAAAGAAAATTCAGATTGAACAAAAATTATTTTTTACTTATAGTGAAAACTACCCTTGGATGATGGTAAGGTAGACTAAAAGCTTTAGGAATCTAAAGTACAACATATAATAAGTACCCTGTATCAAGATTGATGCAAAACAAGTGACATTTGACCTTTTTAGAGAGGTTTAGCAAAAAAAACTCCACCTCTGAGGTGATTTGGGTGGAAATTGCCGTTTTTACCGTTTCTCTGGAACCCATTGGTTGATTTTGGTGATTGACATCTCTTTTTGACCGTTAGAGCATAGAATCTAAGGGGAATTTCCACATACACACACACCTTACCATTGAGAAATGAGAGCTATGCGCACGCAGTTTTGCATGAGAGCGAACCTATCTCTCGCTCTGACATCTGGAAACGGAAAAGCAGGTTTATTGCTTATGGATTATCAGAAATCATTTCAAAGGGACACAGACACATTGGATTAACCTATGGATTAACTTCAGCAGCGTTTTTATCGTTTTAATGCCATTGAAGACCATTTTGCCGTTTTTAGCTACCTAGCGCCACATGTTTTGATGTCTGTTCTTGTTAATATCTTCGCGAGTTCATGGAGTGATAATGTAGGTACCGATCGATTCTGTGTCTTCTCACGATGCTAATCGATGGGTTGGACGTGCAGCTATGATAAGTAATAAGGGTGTTATGAGTGAGTTTCTGTGCAGTAATGCGTTAGCATTTTTCCGCTCGTGGCTAATTCAGAGGCAGAGCGTTAGCTTTGTGGTTTAAAAAAAAAGAAAAAAAGAAAATGATCAGTTAGCTGAGTTTCTTCATGTTACATGGATATAACACATTCATAGTTTATTGAATATTAAGATGCCCTCAGACGCTGTTTCCTGCAGATGACGCGTTTTTCCCCCCGGTACCTGGGAGGTGATTTTAACTGTTGTATTTATCCTTCACTTGACCATTCATTTAACAAGCCCTCTGCCCCATCTAAATCTTCCAAAGTCTGGCGCTTTTTTAATCCTAGTGCCAAGCAGTTCTCCTTCTTTTCTCCTGTTCATGGTACTTTCTCCCGAATTGATTTCTTCCTTATTGATAAGAAATTGCTCCCCTCTGTTAGCTCGTGCTCATACAGCCCTATAGTTATATCGGACCACGCAACTGTCATTGTTGACATCTCTCTTCCCGGCAGGTCCTTGTCACGTTCCCCCTGGCGCTTCAATTCACTACTACTTTCTGACCCGGATTTTATCAAAAACTATTAGGAATCGCATTGACCTTTTTATTTCCACTAATGTTAACCCGGCTGTATCTGCAGCAATAGTTTGGGAAGCGTGCAAGGCCTATCTAAGAGGAGAAATAATATCCTATTGCGCTTACAAAAGAAAAATCAACACTGAGAAGAGTATCTGCCTTTCCAGGGCTTTATCAGATCTGCAGACAAGATGTGTAGACTCCCCCAGTGCAGATCTTCTCAAAGAATTACTGACAAAAAAGGCTGAATTTGACATTTTGGCCTCAGAAGAGGCAACAAAATCACTTTTAAAAACACGCCACAATTACTATGAATCAGTGTGCGAAAAAGTGCACGTCCCACCGTCCGGGACGTGTTATTTACAATATCGGACAAGTAGATCTTTCAATTGACTTGTCCGGCGGACAAGTGACGTTTTTTGCCCTCATTTATTGACAAATTATTGTCAACTCATTCGCAAATTGTACGTGTCCACCATTGTTCGTTTAGAAATGTTAGTTTCGGTTCTGCTTGTCGATTCCTAGGAAATACATTTCGCCGCTGTCTGTACTGTTAGACGGGGGCGGGGCAGGGCGGGGCAGGGCGGGGCGGGGCGGGGCGGGGCGGGAAGCACAGTGGCAGGGTTGGGAAGCGAAACTCGGTTCCGAGTAAGAACAAATAACAATTGTCCGGTCCCGGGATTAATAAGAGTTGTGAGGACAGGAGGCCCAAGAAAGTAAATTATTGAAATGAAAATACTATTTATTTACTTTTACAAACAGTGAGCAGCTGGGCAGCTGCATCATGTGTATTGCAGGACATGTGTAAGCATGCAAGCGTCTTTGAGTTGTAGAAAAGCGCTAGGCCTATAGGCTATACATATAATGTATTATTATTATTATTGGGCCTATGTGTTGGACATGTGTGGTTGGACTGTCTCACAGGCAGGTTGCAGTGTAACATCAGAGGAGCCTGGGCCAATTGTACATTCTCAAACTGCACCACTTAGAACTAACTAAACAATGCAGAGATTATTTTTATATAATTGTATTCAATAACTGTAAGAAATTAAACAGTATGATGTGATTTGTAAATACTAAATAGGAATACAGATTTGACTTAATGTTTTCATGAATATATTTTTCTCCCAGTTTGTCATGGGACTTATTTGTACCCTCTCAAAGAACCGGAATCGAGAACCGAAAATAACCGTAATCGAAAAGCAGAACCGTAATCGTTCAAATCCAAACGATACCCAACCCTATGTGTGATGCAGTAAAATCTTACCGCTCACTTACGTTAGCGGTATCGTAAAAAACGTGGGAAAATGTAAAATACGATGGTGAAGAAGAAGATTCCAGTGGCCCCAATTTTTGTGAAAAATGTATTCGGACAAGTAAATTGCCAAAGTCACTTGTCCATCGACAAGTACTCTCTAAAAACTTTTTCTCACACTGTGAATTCGGAGATAAACCGAGCAAAATTCTCGCCCACCAAATTCGACAATCCTCTTCCTCTCAGCACATCACTCAAATTAATACTGCTGATGGAATATCTATTAGTCCTTAAACCATTAATGACCCATTCAAGGACTTTTATAGTTCATTATATACTTCTGAGAGCTCATCTGATGAGACACAATATGACAACTTCTTTAGGTCCCTAAACATCCCCTCCATTGACTCTGAAATATCGTCTGGGTTAGATGAACCCTTCACAGTTAATGAAATCAAAGCTGCTCTAATGTCGATGCAGTAGGGGTGTAACGGTTCACAAACATTTCGGTTCGGTACGTACCTCGGTTTTTAGGTCACGGTTCGGTACGTTTTCGGTACAGCAGAAACAATTATCACAAAACATAATATATTTTTTGTTTGTTTTTTATTATTATTAAACTGTGAATAATGTATTCACTCAAATAAATACAAAATATAATAAACATTAAGGTGCATCATTTCGATGAACTGAAATAATCTGTATTTGAACTTTACTGTACTAGTACTCACAAAACATAAACTATTAGTTTGGGGTTTTTGATTATTATTAAACTGTGAATATTCACTCAAATAAATACAAAATATAATATAATAAACATTAAGGTGCAGCATTTCGATGAACTGAAATAATCTGTATTTGAACTATACTGTACTAGTACCTAAGCAGCCAGTTTGACATTATGACTTGCTTGTCATTGTATTTTCATGTTTTTTTAAGATCTGCTGGCACTAACAATGTCTCCTGCTGTGGAGAACACCCTCTCGCTAGGGACAGAGGTAGCAGATACAGCCAGGTAGCGCTTTGCTAACATGGCAACATAAGGATATTTGGCGTTTGTAATAGCTTTGGCTCGGTCTGAACTGTTTGCGAGTGGTGGAGGCTTAAATGCTAGCGGGAGTTCGGTTTGCACTTCAGTCTTTTTTCTTTTGGTACCGGTGATATTCATGTTCGGGTGATGCCTTTTCAAATGAGTGTGCACGTTTGATGTATTGCCAGCCGCGTAACCAATTTTAGTTGAACAATGCCGACAAACAGCTTTGGTTCGGTCCACCCGTCTTTGTCCGTCATCCTTGTACGTAACTGGGAAACCAAAATGTTCTCAAACCGGAGACTTCAATGATGCTGGATTTTCGAGCTCAACTTTATCTGCATTCGCCATTTCGACAGTTCCTCAAATTACTGACTACATTTGAACGCATCCCTGTGACCAGCTCTCATAGTATGCCTCTCGTCCAATGAAATGACTTGGTCGCTCTATGACGTGTTGAAATTACACTGAACGCTGCGTTCCTGCAGAAACATGCTGCTCAAACGCTGCGACGCAGCACCTGAGATTACTTCCAAAAAGCTTTTCACGTTCTCAATTTTTTACGTTTAACGTTATATTCGTTCGGTACACTTCGGTACACACGTGTACCGAACCGAAGGGCCCGTACCGAATAATTTCGGTACGGGTACGTATACCGTTACACCCCTACGATGCAGAGTGGGAAATGTCCGGGCCATGATGGCTTCCCTGCTGAATTTTTTTTAATGTTTTCTGATAAATTAACCCCTCTATTGCTTAACATGTTTAATGAATCGTTTCAATCTGGCACACTTCCCCCTACGCTACGTCAGGCTACTATTTCTCTTATACTGAAAAAGGACAAGGATCCTCTTTTTTGTGGTAATTTTCCGCCCTATATCTTTGCTTTGTGCTGACGTCAAGCTTTTAGCTAAGGTGCTAGCAAAACGTTTAGAATCTGTTCTGACTACTATTATCTCCACAGATCAAACAGGGTTTGTTAAAGACAGACACTCTTTTCACAATGTCAGACGGCTATTTGACATATTATATTCACCCTCTTCTCCTGATTCCCCGGAAATTATTATTTCAATGGACGCTGAGAAAGCTTTTGACCGGGTAGAATGGCCTTATTTATTTCACACATTGAGAAGATTTGGATTTGGCGACACATTTATTTCATGGATTAGGCTTCTATATACATCCCCCCTAGCTTGCGTCCGCACAAATAATGATTATTCGGATTATTTTCCCCTCAAACGTGGAACTCGGCAGGGTTGTCCACTTTCTCCTCTTTTGTTTGCCATTGCCATTGAGCCGCTGGCGGTGGCCCTCAGACGATTTTTCTGACAAATATTGCGATTGCGATTTGCGATATTTGTTTTTAAGCGACCCAACGGAAGTTTATTGTAAAATGCGGCCATAACTCCATCTAGCAAGGTCGTATCAACGTACTCCCGTCATTAGCACCCCCGCAGCCTGAGCTACGAGTGAAAGAACTAAACTTACATGAAACTTCTGTTGGGTTGCTTAAAAGTCAAGCTCCAGTTTAAGATTCACCCTGTAATAGATGTAAAACATGTGATGGATCATCACTAACCTGACTCAGATGGTTTATTTCACCAAACCATCTAGGAAAGCTCCATTGGAAGCCATTTGGAAAGGGCAGGCACTTTCAAAAATACTTGGCAGGTGATTGGATCAATCTGTCAATCACCTTCTATCATGGGCCACTTCTGATTGGTTAACAATGGCTGGTACATGTGGAGCACAGCACTTCTGATTGGTGTGGATGACTGACACACAAGAAGGAGAAAAACAAGAAAGTTTAAAAAAATCGCAGGCTTTGCGATTTAAAATCGATTAATCGTTCAGCCCTAACACACACACACACACACACACACACTTTGTATTGTATTATTGTATTATATGAGAGAGGTTCCAGGTTGAATTGAGGCGAATATTTGTAATGTTCAGAGGTTGTTGTGTTTAATATTCATGAGAATATTTGTCATTGTTCAAATGATAATAAACAAACATATAAAGCATATTTGTCCACTCATATGTTGATAAGAGTATTACAAACTTGAAAAATATCCCTCTAAGGCAGCGGTTCTCAAACTGTGGTCCGCGAGGGTACTGCAGGTGGTCCGTGGAAAAAAGCTAAATCAAATCCACTTTTTACTATCAAGGATTTTCGGGGACCACCTCATATGTGACTTGCTCTATTGAAATCAGTCGCATTGACCCGAAGACACATAAAGTTGTATACACTGTTGGAAAGAGGAGATTCCTAGCTTTCTAATGATATCAGGCAGTGGGGTAGTGGTCGTTGGGCTCATCGGACATTTATGAGAGAAAATCTCTAATGTCCAAGTGCAAGTAAATGCACCACTAGACACGAGCCTTGTAACCCCTCCCCCGGCCCTGGCGCGAGTGTGGAAATATCTTTGGCGGCCAGTGTTTCCCCTACCATTGTCTTGAGGGGCGCTGAGCCCCGCCAACGGAGCCCCGCCAACGGAGCCCCGCCAACGGAGCCCCGCGCCCCCCCTGAAATTCAAGGGGTTTTTAAAAAATAAAAAAGATTATTTAAAAAAAAAATTGGCTTTTTTTTTTTTTTTTGGAAACAAATTGCAACTAATCTATATCTGCTCTCACTTTACATATTGAACATGTGCTCTTTTATTAAATAAACTAAACGCTTTCATTTTAAGTTGTGAGTTTAATGTTTTGACCCTAAGAAACACTGATGCACTAATCAATAACAATAGCTCCTCTCTCTGCTCCAGGGGATTAAAAAAAAATATATATCTCAATGCCACCCCCCCCCCCCGCTCAGGCAGCACCCTCCCAAGGCAGTAAACCTAGGGGAAACACTGGCGGCGATTTCATTTGAACGGGACGGAGCAAAACGAGAAGCTTCCGGACTTACGGAAGGAACGAGGTGTTTGCAGTCTACAATGACAGAGAAGAGGCTGTCAAGTTTGGCTGTACTCAGCATTGAATCAAAACACACTAAAGCTTTGGATCTTAATCAGTTTGTGAGGCGTTTTGCTGAACAGAATGGTAATCGCCGCATCATAACAGTGGTTGACAGCTGATAGGAATAATATGATTGTTAATATTACATATTAATTCAGACAAACACCGATGAGACAGTTAATTTATGTACTTATTGCAGCAGTCTGCATATATTTGGTACTGGTCTAAGAGTGTTCAACTAATTCAGTTATTGTTCAGTTAAAATGCATTCAATTATGTCTGCCATCTTATATAGGCTATTTATATTTAAGGCTTTACTGATGTGCCACAATAATGTCACCTAATGTTATTCAGTTAAAATATGAATATTTTGGCTTTCCAAGTTAACATTGATTGATATGACTGCATTGTGGCATTGTTTGGGACGACCTAATTCAAATAGCGTCCGCCGTCCTCTTTGAGAAACATACACAACGCAGACAGACACCGGTCACAAAAGTATCAGATAGGCTTCAATTTACTTTTGATTGTCTATAATTAACTATTATAAAATATCGGCGTTTTAACACTACGTTTATATATGTACTTATTTTTACGGTTTGCATATGAGGTGGTCCGCGAAAATCCTTGATAATAAATAGTGGTCTGCATAAACAAAAAGTTTGAGAACCCCTGCTCTAAGGTACATTTAGAACAGATAAAAAATTAATTTGCGATTAAAGGAGGGGTAGGTAAGTTTGAGAAACCGGCTCGAGATACACTTTTTGTTATATTGCATGGAATGCTCTTAATGTCCTGATAGCAATGCATATTCTAAGTGCTTTGAAAAAAAATCCATAAAAAAATGTCATCTGTGGAAGCCGTAATACTGTAAAAACTACGACCAATTATTTTAGCCGGGCCGGCTAAAATAACTGGTTGGCCGACCTGTCAGTCAGCCTTCAATCTCGTGCACACACACACACACACACACACACACACTCGTGCAGTGCGCGTGGCGTCATTGGGCATGTTTCCCGTCAGCTGTTGCTCAGTCCCGAGCAGCAGCAGCCGCTGCAGGAGGACACGTTCACCATGGCAGAGTTTGCATAAACATCGTCTACCGGTCGCAAAAGAAAAACTGTAATGGAGCAAATTATGAAGAAAAAGAAAGTGGAAACTAGGAGAAGTCAAACCAGAGTCAATATCGGAGTTGCTTTTCAACTATGGCGACTATTTACGGAGCACACCGAGCTGATATGTAACGTTACCGGCGCAGCCTGCTCTCGTCAGCTAGACGTAACATTTGTAATACATTTTCACAAAACAAACATGCTAGCTTCAAAAATATAAGCCCTGACAGCCCTAGATTATATAGAGTCTTTATTCATTTCTTTTAAAGCTCAATAAATAACAAAGAAGACCTTTGACCGGCACTTTTCTAATTTTGTCCGGAAGATTTAAACTTTAACGGACATGTTGACCGGCGAAAAAAAATCGAACTGAAACTCTGCCGCACGGTCCCCTCGTCCCTTCGAAGAGACGGAGAGGTGGGTGGTTGTCATCTGCTGGTGGACTACCCTACCGGAGAGAATTACAGCGAGGGAGGGATTGCATTGAATTATAGCAGCAGGAGCAAACGCTTGCCTCGGGGAGGGAGAAAAAGAGCCACAGCGGAGAATAAACAGAAGGGTAACCATGCGCGGGAAGTCTTCTTCGCTGCTTTTGTGGCAGACTACAGCGCCACTTACAGGCCTGGCATATGCACTACAGCGTCTCCAGCGCTTTCGAGCGGCAATGGCCGGCCGTGGCCCAACCCCACATTCCCCTAATAGGTGGAGAATTGACCAATAAGCGGAGCACCCCTTTTGTGACGTAGAAAATAATTCAAATCTGTATCAGTCTGTATCAGATCCGTTGCAGCCCCGTTTTTAGAGATTTGGGTATGGAGGAAAAGAGAGAGGGTTTTGTTTTCTGACACTTGGTGAGTTCCCTGGAACACCAGGGACACATAGTCATGTATAAAAGACGTACAAAAGTGCATTTTGTATGATAGGTCCCCTTTAAGTACAGTATTTGAGTCAATGCAAATGTCAAGTTACTTTACACCACTGTAAATTTTCAAGCCTTTATTTATACAGATTATCCCATTGAGATCATTGATCTCTTTTTCAAGGGAGACCTGCTCAAAATAAATAAATAAATAAACGTAGGGGTCCAGATATGTAAAACTGGGAACAAAATAGGTCTTAGACTGCAGCAAAGAGCTTTTCTTCATCATTATGTCAAATAACAGAGACGTGATTCCCTATGCTATCCATAACTCCACTGTGGCTGCAGGGAAGCAGCATTCAGGCAATATTCACTTATACTGCTCTTTAACGCGACATATGCAGTGTTAGTGACGTAAATTGCACACATCACTAAAGGAAACTGACAGATGGTGTTACCGAATGAAAAGTCAACCCTGGCATTCTTGTTTTGAAAAAATGATTGTCTATGCATCTTACCTACGAAGTGGAAAGCCATAAGCCAGTTGACAACGTATAAAACAGATAGTCTAAAACAGCAAAGAGGACTTTAGACAAGTTGGTTAGCCTGGTAGTTAGAAGTGATGTTACGTATTGCGCCGAGGCTTCAGAGCGTGTGTCGAGTAATCCCCGAAGCTTTTTGTGAAGCTTGTATCGAGGCTTGTGTCGTTTTGGGCCAGTGACGTCATCGATGACAAACGAAGCCTCGCTGCCTGTCGATACCACGTGACTGCTTCAGAAAGTGTTTTAGATCGGTTGAACCACAACGCTCATATCACCCATGGATGTATAATAAGAACGATATTACGCCTCCTGTACCCGGGCCCGGTGACACGATGGAATTAAGAGAGCTCAGACCCTCACTTATATAGAGGTCGGAACATGTCATAAGTATAAATAAATAAAAGCATAAATAAAAGTAGGAATAAAAACATGAATAAATACAGGAATAAATAGCGTCCAGTGTTTTCAGGTAAATTCAGCGTGTGGGCTGTGGGTCAGCTGGAAAGCAGTTGACTCATGACCGCAGGGTTCCTGGTTCAACGATTGGTCAATACGTCTTTTTATTTGTTTATAAAAGCTACAGCTAAATGAGATAATGTAGTTAATAAATATATTCTTTGATATGGTTTAGCCTTTCTCAGGCTACAACATGGTTAAGTTTACGAATATTATTAAGGAATACAAATCCCTCTTTGCAATGTTTACCAGCCTCCTTAGACTTTTCAATCACAATCATTCAACTGGAATAAATACAATATTGTTAACATGAAAATATGATTTTATGTTCGTTGTTTAGAGTTATGCTAAGGCTTTACTCATTGGGAACTCGGTATGAGATAGGGCACACAGTTGAGATGTCCAATCTGCCTGTTTTACACACTTTGACCAACAGGGGGTTTGTGTTCAGATGAAGCCCATGATGAAGCCTCATGAGATGAACCCTGTTGCGAACCAATTGGCTGGAAAGCTTCAAAGCTTCATAAGGCTTCATCTCGCCATCACTAGTAGTTAGTAGTAACCGCTAGCTAAACAGCTCCCCCGGCTAGGGCTAACGCTAGCTAGCTGGCTCTATACAAAACGACATGAAAACAACTTTTCTTTACCTCTTTGCGTCACATTCCAATGTAATGTTTGGACCGACTGCTGGATTCATCCACTGGACAGTCACCTGGCTTCATGTAAGAAAAGAAGAGGGGAGTTGTGGTAGAAAGCAGCCGGGTTAGATGAACTCGTTCACTAGCTGGAGAATCTTTGTTTTGGTTCGAACAAACGGAGATCACGCGAAACCTATCGCGAGACAACCGCACACACGGGATAAACTCAGCGCGTGCACAGCGCATGTAGACATGTAACTACGTGTTGTGTAAGTACATTTACTGTACATTAAGTAGCCTACTGTACTTAAGTACAGTTTTGAGGTAATTGTATTTCACTTGAGTATTTCCATGTTATGGTACTTTCTTCTCACTCCATACAATTCATGTGAAAATCTGCATAATGAGATGTAGGCCTACTTTTTTTTTTTACTTTTACTGAATACAATTTTGAATACAATGTTGAATACAGGATTTAGACTTGTGTATTCCTACACCTTGGTATTCCTATTCCCATTAATAAGCTTTTATAAGACGTGAGATAAACAGGGCGACTGTGACCGGTTGCCAAATAGTGAGCCTGTGTAGATATGCAAACTATGTTAGAACTGGTTTATAAATGGTTCTTAATGATTAATAAAACGTTTACAACCTAATTAATAACCTAACTATAAACCCTTCATGAATCCTTTATAAGGGTAGTCTTATTGTAAAGTGGTACCCAAATGGGTACTAACCAATTAAAACAACATCATTTAAATACATTCATGTTTTATTTATTCATACTCCTAACAGGTACAACATACAAACACACGGCTTACAAATACTTATAAAAAATAAAACGGCCATTTAAAAAAATAAATATCTAAAAAGTAATTAAATATACATAGGCCTACATACATACATACATAGCCTACATACATAGCCTACATACATACACACACACACACACACACACACACACACACACACACACACACACA
>CALSBZ010032994.1:0-10327 GCA_943591055.1 Gobionotothen gibberifrons
AGAGAGAGAGAGAGAGTTAATAAAAAAAAGACAGAAAGAAAGAAATGGATGCACTGGAGAATAAAAAAAAAAAAATGGATGCCTTGAAGACACGGATATTACAGAGAGAGAAACCCAAACAGCAGTAAACATGTCAGCTACAACAAATGATGCAGAGGGCCTCTTATAATCACAGGACAATAACTCCTTCATTTCTCAGTATTTAAAAGTCTGTATATTGTTGTAGTTTGTATATATAATTATATGCTTTGTGGACGCTCTGCTTCACGACAGTGGTTGACGGAGGAATTTACTTCCCACAAATATTGTCTGCATATATCTGTGAACCAGACTACAAATGGAGAGCCGGCTTAATTGCTGTGAAGTGTCTGCAGAGCCATTTAATAATGTGTACCCAGACTTTTGTTTGTTGAAATAAAATATGCCACAAACATCTTTAAAAAGTCACAGCCTGCCATTTAAGTTGGCTGTCATTTTAAAACACCAGAGTCTCGAATGCACTTTTTGTTTTAGCTAGCTTAAAGGAGGGGTAGGTAAGTTTGAGAAACCGGCTCGAGATACACTTTTTGTTATATTCCATGGAATGCTCTTAATATCCTGATAGCAATGCATATTCTAAAAAATTCATCTGTGGAAGCCGTAATACTGTAAAAACTACGACCAATTATTTTAGCCGGGCCGGCTAAAATAACTGGTTGGCCGACCTGTCTGTCAGCCTTCAATCTCGTGCACACACACACACACACACACACACACACTCGTGCACTTGCGCGCGCCGTCATTGTATCGCGCGTGTATCCCGTGAGCTCCTCGGTCAGTCCTCCTGCAGCGGCTCAGTCCTCCTGAGCTCTGCAGCAGGACGCGTTCACCATGGCAGAGTTTGCTTCAACATCGCCTACAGGTTGCAAAAGAAAAACTGTAATGCAGCAAATTATGAAGAAAAAGAAAGTGGGAACTAGGAGAAGTCAAACCAGAGTCAATATCGGAGTTGCTTTTCAACGATGGCGACTATTTACGGAGCACACCGGGCCGGAGCTGACGCCATGCTCGACTCTTTTTCTCTTGGACTGTTGTGAGCTTATATGTGGATCTGGGTACCGGTCGCGTATCTTCCAGACACAGCAACTGGGAATAATCACTCTGTGACCCTGTCCCAGGGCTCCATATTGCCACACAACACATTGTCTGTATGCAGCATAGCTGAACTGTATGTTGCTCTCCCCTGTGTGTCCCAATGTGTCACCGATAATAACAAACAAACGCTAGGTAGCATAGCATTTATATTTACTCATTTAGCAGACGCTGTCTAGCGTAGCTAGGTAATTAGGTACTGTATTTCGTTCGTCGACAAACATGATAGATGAATACGCTAAATATTTCAAATAAACATTCAAAACCAACTTGGGCTGTGTAGTATTGATAACCTTTTTTTTGCCTGATATGTAACGTTACGTTCTAAGGATAGAGGGTGTCGTTTTTCTCATATTGATATTCTGAATAATCTGTGCTGTTGTATTTAATGTAAAGTGTCCCTACTGTAGGCTATTTTTATTATATGTACAGCACTTTGGCTCGATCAAAAATCGTTTATAAATGTGCTATATAAATAAAACTTGATTTGATTTGGTTACCGCAGCCTGCTCTCGTCAGCTAGACGTAACATTTGTAATATATTTTCACAAAACAAACATGCTAGCTTCAAAAATATAAGCACTGACAATAACTGTGTTATACATTTGTTTTACATTCATTATCATGATCTTGTGCGCGTTCATGTGTGTTGGAGGAGGTGCTCTGTAGGAAGTAGGGCGGATTCTTTTCGGCTGTGTACTTTTGAATTTTTGTGCACTCGAGGCTGTTTCTCAAACTTACCTACCCCTCCTTTAAGTTGCCTGGCTAGGATAGAAGAAAGGTGGGAACAATTATCAGTTCTTCTCGTCTAAATGTATTGCTTCTACATAAAATAACAACCTCCTTTATGCCCAGTATTTAAGTATTTAAGACCTAACTTTTGTGCTTGTGATTCATTCTTTACTTCATCAAAACCCTGAGTTGCTTGCGGAAACTGGCTAGCTAACGTGCTAACGTGCTAACGTGCTAACGTGCTAACTTTACAAGTTTACGAGCTACTCAGTAGAATTAACACACATTTCTTTGAGCTTATCCTGGCATAGTGAACGGTATCTCGTACATATGTTCCTAAAAAGCAGCACAAAAACAGGAATAATTCTCCCCTCCATTATTATTCACAACTCAACACAACAACAACAACAACAGTTTTCTCCGCAGGGTGGCTGGCGTCTCCCTTAGGGATAAGGTGAGAAGTTCAGTCATCCGGGAGGGACTCGGAGTTGAACCGCTCCTCCTTCGCGTCCAAAGGAGCCAGTTGAGGTCCAACTGGGAAGAGACCGAGGGGTAGACCTAGGACCAGGTGGAGGGATTATATCTCTTCTCTGGCCTGGGAGCGCCTTGGGACCCCCCAGTCAGAGCTGGTTGATGTGGCCAGGGAAAGGAACGTTTGGGGCTCTCTGCTGGAACTGATACCTCCGAGACCCGACCACGGATAAGCGGGAGAAGATGGATGGATGAACTCAACACAACAAGAAGCCAAAGTTTACTAAATAGTTTATTATATTTAGGCACTGTCGTTTTGTCGTTTTGTTTAATTGTTGGTATTATGAGTGTGAAATGTTCACTATACTGTTTTGTATTAATTAAGATTCACATAGTTAAACCTCTGACTCATTTCTACATTTCCCCTGAAGGAGGGCTGCTGCAATGAGTCATAAAACCCGTTAATAACTTTAGCACTTTTGGTTCCCTCACATGGAAGTTGTTGTTTATTTGAGGATTTGACAAGTCTTAAAAAGGCTTTCGCTAACAAGTGTGTAAGTAAAACAACTATAGGTAATCAAACCGAACACAAGTATGACTTTAGCTTAGTTGTGTTGATGTGAAGTTATGTGACGGTGATGTTCACAGCCTTGACTTAGCTATTTGCTTCTGGCCATCACATTTACTCTTCAAAAATCACGAGTGGTTTTAATATGTGGAGATTATCCTGCTGAACAAAATGTGCTTATTTTCTGCAATATTCCAAAATCCATCGGAAAATCACATTGCTTTTTGTTGAGGGAACCAGGGAGATGCTAACTTACATGTCCACTCTATACACTTTGACGCTGCTATGGACAATCGTGCACTAATTTACATTTCTCAAAGATATTGAAGTGACCTCTGAATTGGATTATTATCGGATAGGATAATAACTTAGTAATTAACTACCAACTGTCTGAAAGCAGAAGTCCAGTGCAAATAATTGCAAGTCTCTTCAGTGCGCATGTCACAAAACGAGATGCATTGTGGGACATGTAGTTTATGGGCAATGTGCTTCTGTAAATCATCATCTAACCGTATAATAAACGTATTATATTCTTTGCAAGCTCTTGCGGGGCCACATAAAATGAGGCCTTGAGTTTGACACCCCTGTCTTAATGTGTGCATATGTATACATGTGTCTGTTGATTGCGTATATACTGTATAGGATAAACATATTTGTAAATATATTTATATTTTTGTATTCTGGATTGTGGGAAACTTTATTTCGATCTCTCTGTCTGTACACACGAACTGAAAGATTGACAATACATTTGACTTTGACTATACACTACCATCTTGGAAACATTGCAGCAATGTTAGGAACACAACACAGTGGGACTAACTAATGGAAAACCCCCGCTCAATGAATTTAAAAATACTCCGAGAGACTTGAGATCGGACTGAGAGTCCCAGCTGTTGTTATTCACGCTTTTTGCTTTGTTCAGCTCTGTGTGGAGGTCTGACTGCCCGTCTTGCTCAGTTTCTCCCTTCTTGTTTCTCAGCTTTTCTGATCCAGCCCCTTTCACCATCCCACATCCTTCTCTCCTCCGCATGCAGAGGGGAAAAACGCAGACTCCACAGTAATTATCCAGCTGGAAATGCTCATGGCTATTCGTGCTGTATTAAATTCATTACCAACCAGAAAAACAGATTTTGAAACTCCTTCAGAGCAGATGTGTTTTTATACACATATTAACATGACACCTTGATTGTATGGCATCCGTGGAGCTGTAGAGGATGGGCAGATACACTTGAATTAAGGTGCCATTTTCTCCTAACCTTGTTGCTGTTTCTTGACAGTTTGGGAGCCAGAGGTTAAAAGGTTAGCATTAAGCTAGTGGCCTGAAGGTAGCCACAGCAAAGGAAAGAAGTATTCTGGGAAACTCACTGGAAAGCACCAGGAAAGAAGCCTCAGCAGGATTAAAGGATGAGGGACAATCTTCTGAACCAAACCACAAGTATTTTCAAGGTTACACAACTTTGGTTACTGTAAATACCCTTTTATAGATGTTTTATCTTCACATTCTACTGTATATTTTCTACTTTTTAACGCTGTTTTAATTCTATTTTGAGATGTTACAATTCTAGTATTGTTTATTTCTACTCTTTAATTTCTACTTATGCCTTGTTTTGTTTTGTTTTTCATGCTGTTGCAACACAAACATTTCCCAATTTGGGAAGTTCCTCTTATCATCTCATTTTATACACTTAAACCATGCTGCTATCGATCAAAACAGTAGCGAAATACAGAGTTTGGTGTCATAGAGTACTTCAGGGGTTTGTCATTGCGATAAGTGTCTGGTTTCAGGTTAGGATTACTGCAATGTACATGTTTCTGAGCCACTTGGTAGCAGCAGAAACAAGTTGTGAACACCTCTTATATTATCACCTTTTAAAGGGGACCTATCATGCAAAATGCACTTGTGTACGTCTTTTATACATGAATATGTGTCCCCGGTGTTCCAGGGAACTCACCAAGTGTCAGAAAACACAACCCTCTCTATTTTCCTCCATACCCAAATCTCTTAAAAAGGGGCTGCAACGGATCTGATACAGACTGATCCAGATTTGAACACTTCTCTGACGTCACAGAAGTGGCGCTACGGCTATTGGGCCAACTCCACCAATCAGGATTGCCGTTCGAAAGCGCTGGAGACGCTGTAGTACATATGCCAGGCCTGTAGGTGGTGCTGTTCTCACAGAATCAGCCCGTGAAAAGACAGTGTTCAATTGAGCGAAATGAGGAATGGCTAAAATGCATGATCTGTTTGGTATTTTGAAAAATAAAAAGTATAAATATGCCTTATATAGGTATGGTCCTACACTATATTATTCAAATATAGCATGATAGGTCCACTTTAAGTTACACTTTTTAGAAAACAATTTACTTATTTACGCTGATATATAGCAACATTAGCATTGATTTGGACCTGTGCGCCCAATGTCTTATATTCACATTTTTTTTAGCATGTTTTGGTCTATATACCAACTCTTGAGGCCAATATATGGTTCCACAGATGCAAGTGATCTATTTAGGCCCAGACACACCAAACTGACACCAAAGAACACGTCCCGACAGACCCGATTGTTGTGTCGCCTCACGTCTCCTGGCCAACAGTCGCACTGGAACTCACCGCAAAGACTTCAGCCGACGGCCAAGAAGCATGTACGAACTGCGCATGTGTGAGTGGCAATAACTCTCCTTCCCAGCAGGCGGCGGTAGTGTGTATTCGTCATTCAAAAGAGGCAACAACCGGAAGACAGACTGCGTGATACACCGAGAGAAGAAGAACAGACTGCGTGATATAAACAAACAACAAATAGCGTGTGCGTTCCATTTTCACTCTACAGCGAGAAGCTCATGGTGCTTTCCCGAACCTGTGTCGAGAGCTGGAGTTAAATGAAATCTCAGATTTGCCTTCTTAATAGTTTGTTTGGGTCCCTCACTTCCGTTTCGCTTCTCATGTACTGATTCGCTAAGCTGAACAGCCAATCAGAGTGATTTCTTTGGCCGACGGCCTTTAGAATCGGCGGTGGAAGGTGTCAAGACACAACAGGGCGGGACACACCAATCTGAGTAGGGCGACAGGACGCTCATAGACGGCCAGACATCTATCGACATCTATCGACATCTATCGACGGCCGAAATCGGCTTGGTGTGTAAGGACCTTTATGTTCACCTGCTAGTAGCTAACTTTGTCGTTTGGTGCTGGGCTAGTATCTTGTAGTATCAGTGCGTTAATCTGAGTTAGTTTTCTCAAAAAAAATCGCTTAAAAAGGCCTTTTGTTGCCATCACATACTTTCCAGCAATCTAGGATATAGTTGCTTTAAAGACCTTCCTCATAGTAGCCAGTGTTACCTGTCGAATACAGGTGTAACTAATCACATGGTGTTCCTCGTCCAGCGCCTCACTTGTCTGAGTTATTGGAAACAAATAAAATAGAGCGCATTGTTAATGTTATTAATTGCACCTGTGATTTAAAACGTCTGCTATAAAAAAGGCCTATTTAAAGCAATCAAGAGACTTTGAATCACTTCTATATAAACAGGTTAGTGGGAGACATTGCTGTGTGTAATAGGGTAAACATTGTTAAGTAATAGATATCCCAACAAAATGTGATCACTGACTTTAAGACAACTACGTTTTGTGTTACAGATTTCTGAAGCACGGCCAAAATCCTAGCCTTGTAACTCATGGTGTTTGCCCAAAAGTGTGTGTGTGGGTAGTATACAGGGCTAACTGTGAATAGTACAGTTATCTACTGTCCAAACTTGCAGGGGTGGAGCTGCAAAAGGGAAATTACACATGCAGACACTGAATCCTGTATTTCAGAAATCCCACACAGACAGACTTAGGTAGAAGCTTGGAATTCAACCTTTATTCATACCGTTAAAATAGTCATGTCGATCAACAAGACACAATCAAATATGTCTTTCATAATGGCTTCAGCACTGCTGTTTATACATGTAAAAAAACACTGATTAAAGTGGACCTATCATGCAATATTTGAAACATATATTGTAGGGCCATACTTATATAAAACATGCGTGTTAAGTTTTTTTTTCAAAATACCAAACAGATCATGCATTTTAGCCATGCCTCATTTCGCTCTATTTGCTCTTTTATAGCCCTGTTTTTGCAAGGGCTGATTCTGCCTTTGTGGCAGACTACAGCACCACCTACAGGCCTGGCATATGTACTACAGCGTCTTCAGCGCTTTCGAGCGGTCTCTCATTCCCCTGATAGGTGGAGAGTTGCCCATATAGACGGAGCACCCCTTTTCTGACGTCAGAAAAATTCAAATAATAATCAGCTCCGTTGCAGCCCCGTTTTTAGAGATTTGGGTATGGAGGAAAAGAGAGAGGGTTGTGTTTTCTGACACTTGGTGAGTTCCCTGACACAACGGGGACACATATTCATGTATAGACGTACAAAAGTGCATTTTGCATGATAGGTCCCCTTTAACATCTCATCTTGATTAGGAAAGACATTGAGCTCCCCTTCGAACACTGATCCTGCATCAATGCTGCGTTTATACTGACATTCTTTGTTGAGTGTTATTGAGGTGAACCGAATTAGCACATTGTAAAAAACAAAGCCTCTTAACATTGTTCCTTGAAACCTTAATCCAGCAATTTAGTGCATTATTAAGTTGAATATCTACCAGAGCAGAGATCTACCAAGAAAACGGCTGACTCCAACATCAAAATACGTTTATATCCAAGCTTTCAAATCCAATATCCTTTTTTTTATTGAAGCTAAAAGGGTTCTGGGAAATGAAGTCAACTGTGGTAGAAGTTACTGGAAAACCGGGATTGTTTTATCCATATCAGTTTTTTGTGTCCACCCTCTTCGGATGTTATCAGCTGATTAAATGGCCGTTATCAGGCCCTACTTGGCACCATCTATACATCAATACTTTGACTTATTTTAAAGTTAACATACAGTTCGTACATTTCTTAAGTTCGGGGACAAATGTACTCTTTCCTCAAGCAACAAACTACATTTTCCATGCCATAACCTTATCATATAGAGTTGTTTAATACATCAAGTTTAACCAACAAATTCGGGCACACATTTTCCCAGTCTAAGGCATTATAAAAGTAAAGAAAACGACTGAAATCGACCATTAAATGGGTTTTATTCGACATTCGAAATCATTTAAAACAGGTGGATAAGGGCAAACATTCCAAGGCATCACAATCCATTTGATTTGTTTATAGCAACTTCTAACTAACCTGAGCTGTATTGGTTTATCAGTCAAATTAAGTTCATTTTAAAACGTTCATGTGGATGGTTGGACACTTTAATGAAGCAAATGCACCTTTCTTTGAGCTCAATTTTAAGGCACTTAGAGCGATAATGAATGCATGTAGAAACACAACGGTACATGACATAATTAAATGAAGTACATACAAAAAAAAAGTATAAAAAATGAACAAAAGAAATAACTTCCAGAAGGCACTGGATATTGAAGGAATATCAGCGTTTTCAACCCCTTTTTTACACAATCAAATCACAATCTTTTTCATTTTTTTGGTGCCATTCCCCCCACCCAATTAACAATGTAGCCAGCGCTAACATGGACGCTAGCGACGCCTTTTCACCTGCTAGCAACGAGCTAAGAGTGCGTAATACACACCAAGAATCACACTTTAAAAAAAGAAACATGAACAAATTAACTTTGAAGAAATCACATTCAATTTTTTCTCAGTGTAGCCGAGGGGTTGTGAAACACTGGCAAGCCTTAAATGACTTTGAACTGGCTAGCTGTTGCATTTCTAAATTCTGTGCACAGTGTCCGTCTTGCTGGTTGGACACCTTGTCGATATTCAAGTACTCTCCTCTATTTCTCTGGGGAGTAAAATAAATTAGATGCTCTTTGAACTGCCCTGCAGTTGCAATGTGACCGGTGATGATGAACTGAAAACATAAAACACACCTATTGGTATCAAAGTACAGTATCCAGATAATGTATAAAAAATGTGATGAGACCTGATTTCTGGTTGTTCAATATCGATGTTCCAATGCTAACAAAAATGAATACATACTGTAGTTGTCTATGTGCGCAGATACCAACAATATATATTGCTGTATTCTAAATTCGTTGAAAAGGACCAAATTCAAAGCCTCAAAGATATCAACCATGTAACATTCCAATGCATCTCAAACACATATTGTAAAAGCATCCCTTCAATAAAACATCTGTACACTTCCCTTTGGCTGAATGGTACAAAAACTGGAACACAAAATCCCGTAACTGTAACATTTCTGTATGAAAACATAACATCGCAAAAAGCTTAAGAATCAATTTGGCACTGAAATCAATTTGCAATGTCCACATATTCATTAAAAAAGCAGATATGATTTTATCCTAGTTACTCAACACCATTATCAAACAGACATTTCTATGAAACTACTTCCCAAAACCTCTGATTCACCGTCACAGCAAAGGAGAAATAAGCCAATCCATTCATCTCAACTCTCGTTACTCAGATTTCTCTTCCAACAATGGCCTCAGTAGTTGATAAAGACAACAAAGACATTTCCTCCATTGCATCATCCATTGCATTCTTCTTCTTCGGACTTCCTGTCCCTACATGCTTTGCTGTCCAGCAACAATCATCCGTGGTCTAACAAACCCCAACATTAAGTCAAATATTTTCCCGAATCCCCACATTTGCCCTATTTGTTGGACACGACATCAAGTCAAACTGATTTTTTTCTAAATTGTAAAAGGGGATCCAGCCTTATTTTTGCACAAAACAATGACAAAGGTATTTATACATTCTCCTTCTCCCAAGTTGTTCACGCTAAGTCGAAGCATGTTTGACGAATACTGCTAAATTACAGTTGGACTTGACACTCTCCCATAAAAGAAGGCTGGGATAGAAAGTACTGCTGATCTTTGGCGTATAGCAGGAGTATCTTTGGCAGCGACGACCTGAACCTTCAGAACTGAAAGAACTGGCCAACAGAGCGGTAAGTCTCTGATTTCAAAGCGGGTGCATAGATGGGGGGTGGGAAAGGTTTTGTCTTTGTGATTCAGGGTCGGAGGGTGGGTGGGGGGCGTGATGGGGGTGCACAGGGAGGTCCAGGAGGGGTACGGGCTGGTGGGGGTCCTGGGAGAGCCTGTCCTGGTACTGGAGGTGATCTGGAAGGAGGGCTGGCCACAGTGGGAGATGGCGTGGAGGACACAGGGTGGTAATCAGGTGGAGGGGCGGAGGGTTTGTGGATCGGGGTGCGTGGGGCAGCCTTGGCCTCATCTTTCACTCTTGTGAAGTTGATGCATCGACCCTATAAGACGGGAAGGAAAGAGACGTGTTAGATTAAGGACAAATTTGACTTCAAATCGTGACATGAGTTGGTTTTTATTGGCTCTAGGAATGGGGGACAGAATGTGGTTCCTAAAGAACTTTATTCCGAAACCCCAATAGTCCAAAAGA
>CALSBZ010032998.1:0-16477 GCA_943591055.1 Gobionotothen gibberifrons
TTTGTAAAATATACAATTAAACACTGATACAATTTAGGCGGAAATTACATTTGAAAGGAAAAATCCAAAAGGTATGTTTATACTTTTCTGTCATTATTAAAGTTAGGAGACCAATCCCAAAAAAAAACGTATTTATATGTACCAAAGAGTGTTATCTTATGATAAAAGTTGGTTATTTGACTATTAGGGGCTGGTAACCTCTTCTGTCACCAGCCCCTAACAGGTTGCTAGTGCAGCAAGGTCTTCAAACTGACAAATAGAATGGGCCCTACAGGTGTAAATGGATGAACGAAAGGACACAGACCATAGATTAAGGCAAAAAACAAGATTTAATATAATTATTTTTATATAATATATATAATAATAAACCCATCTTTATCATTCTTAATGCATTTATCTTTATATTTAGTTAATCTTTGAATTAACATGTTGATAGGCCTACTGTGAGCCAACAGGCTTGCATGACAGCATTTTCATATGACATAAATGAAAATGTTTGACTGAACAAATCAAACATTAGTTAAAATTAAACCGTAAATTCAAAATACATACACAGTATTTAGTCAAATTTGCTTTATAATGTCTATTATTGTTCTTACATTTAAACCAGGTATATCAGGGACGACATTTAGCCTATAGGATTAAGACTACTTTTTATCATTCCTAAAATTTGCCTTAACATTAACATACATTAATGTTAAATATATACATAAACATATAAATCCTACAGAAAAGGAGAGATATCATCATTATATACAGTTACAAAATGACTTTTTTCTAGTGTGCAACTATGCTGTCACAGGAACAGAATTCAGTGCATGGCAATCCAGCTGCTAAACAAGGACATTTCTTCTGTTGACTGCATTTTTTGTCCTTGCAGTAGAGATTTGTTAAATCTCGCACTTTTTGCGGTGCTGCCGCTTTTTCATATATCACTGGTTGCATGACTCCCTCCATCAACCTCCAACCTTTCCCCACAGGACTCCAAATCACTGTTCTTTTTGGTGACTGTGGCACCAAACAGCAGTTTTGGTCATCATCTACAGACCTTTTGGCTCTGTAGGCAAATTGCAGGGGGCCCAGGAGGGGGTCTGTGATGGATTTAATGTGGGACAGGACAAGGCGCTCAAAGGACTTCATAACCACAGAGGTCAGGGCGATGGGTCTGTAGTCATTTGGTCCTGTGATCCTTGTTTTCTTGGGAACCGGGATGATGGTGGAGGTTTTGAAGCATGCTGGAATGTGGCATGTCTCCAGTGAGGTTTTAAAGATGTCAGTAAACACCGGAGACAGCTGATCAGCACAGAGCTTCAGAGTGGAGGAGGAGACATTGTCAGGGCCAGCAGCTTTTCTGGTACTGAGTTTTCAAAAAAGTCTGTTTACACCTCTCTCATTGATAGAGACAGATGGTGGGGTCAGGACTGAAACAATTACTTATAGTGAAAACCACCCTTGAATGATGGGATGGTAGACTAAAAGCTTTAGGAATCCAAACTACAACATATAATAAGTACCCTGTATCAAGATTGATGCAAAACAAGTGGAATTTGACCTTTTTAGAGAGATTTAGCAACAAAAAAACCACTTCTGGGGTCATTTGGGTGGATTTGACCTGGCCCCCCTTGCTCGATTTTGCTGATTGACATCTCTTTCTAACCGTCACGCCCCGTCCACACAGCAGCATTAAAAAAATCTTGCTGCTGTGTGGACGGGGCGTTAGAGCCAATGGAATCGAGGGGAACTCCCACATACTCCTTATTTGGTAATGTGTGTGTGTGAGACTTCCGCATAGCCAAAACCGGAAGCTGCGATGACTCTGGTGGTTACCATTAGCAGCTAACTTTTACTCTCCGATTTTTACATAAAAATGGAATTATGGATTATAAATAAAACATTTAAAATCCACAGAAACATTATCAACCTATGGATTAACCGATGCAGCCGTGTTTTTTCTCGTTTTAATGCCATTGAACAAGTCTTTTGATCAGATTGACAGCTACGGTGAGACGATCTCCCATAAAAGCTCCGTAAAGGTACGTGTTGTGATGTCTGTGTTTGCTTCCCCTGTCGCGAGTTCGGATCACTCAGTGATGATACTATACCTAAATAATCTGTGGAACCTCAGCTTTAATCGGATATCTTGTATGTGCAGCAACGATAAGTAATAAGGGTATCTTTTATCTTGAGTTCTGTGCCAAAGTGCGTTAGTATTTTTCGCTCAGGGGTCATTTAGATGCTTCTTATGAGACTTGTGTTTTGTTTTGGTAAAAATGGTTTGTATCGTCAGTTAGCTGAGATTATTGCCATTAATTTGGTATAACACATTAATAGGTTCTTAAATATTAAGATCCCCTGAGACACAGTGTCGTGAAAAAAGAAAAGGACCCGCAGAGGGGCTTAACAGGTTTTAAAGGCCCCTACACACCAAGCTGACACCAAAGAACACGTCCCGACAGACCCGACTGTTGTGTCGCCTCACTTCGTCTTGGCCAACAGTCGCACTGGAACACACCACAAAGACTTCAGCCGACGGCCAAGTAGCATGTACGAACTGCACATGCGTGAGTGGCAATAACTCTCCTTACCAGCAAGCAGCGGTAGTGTGTATTCGTCATTCAAAAGAGGCAACGGAAAGACAGACTGCGTGATATATACAAACAACAAATAGCAAATAGCCACCCTGCCACACACCACCAATGGTACAGCTCGAGCCAAGCAGCACATCACAGGGATGAACTATGCCAATATTTTTAACAGTATCGGTGCAGTGCCTTTTCAGTGGGGAAAGATATATAACAAATAAGCCTATGTATGCCTATCCTGCTATTTGTGTTTATTCTTTTAATCACACAGCGTTAAGAAAAAAGAAAAATCTGCCTACATAACTGTCAGTTGCAGCCCTAGCATTATTATTGGTTTAACTACTAACAGTATATTTTTAAAACATTTTAAAATGACCATCTTGAACAGCTACAACATTAAAATACTTCTGGGCAGATTGTGGAGGATAATGGGAGAATGAAGCGAACCTCACGTATGAAAGGTTACGGTTACATGTGAAAAGAGGGGCAGAAACCGTCTTGCAAATTTACATTTCAATCTTGAACAATGAACAGCGGTGGACAGTAAGTACATTTACTTAAGTACTGTACTGCTCCACTCCCATTCAGGTAAATAGTGTACTTTATACTGCACTACATGTATTTGATAACTTTAGTAACTTTGAAGATTCAGAATACTATAAAATATAATCAAAAAATAGTTTATCATGTATTATTATAGGTTAAGATCAAATGTTATTGATACCATGGTACATTTCCCAAGCTACTGTTAAAAATGTCCGTTATTCTCGCGTCCAGGAGAGAACTGGTTAAAATAATGAGAACAATGAGTCTCGACTAAAAGTTTCAAATAGGTTACTTTAATGTAGTAAAAGGCACGGTAATGTTACAAACAGGATCGTTCAGAGGGAGGAACACAGCTGTGGTTCCTCCGTAGATGTTCGGCCGAGGAGAGAGACCCCACAGCATTCCGTCACCTGTATATATATCTCATATCGCTCCTCCTCTTCAATGGCGGCTGTGACGCGATCATCTGCCCGTCTTGCACTACTGTCCGACATCGTACTAAACAGAGGATCTTTGCATTGTACATTCAACACATGACTAAACACGCCTCTTCTCTACACTTTCTCTTGCATCACTTTATTTATCTCATTTCACTTTATTTATCTCATTTTAACGGCTGGTAATGTTTACGTTTGGTCAAACATTGAGTTCAAGTTGCTGTCAGTATTTCAGTGATAACTTCCGGCATAGCTTTTCAAAATAATCTTTTATTCCCTGGTTTGTTCAAGCCGGAAGTCTTTTCAAAATAAAAGCTTAACATTAGACCTTGTGCAAAAACTTCTGTTTTCTCAGTAAAAATCAACATTTAAACTACCCACATACTAACACTACCCAGCAGTATATAATGTAATTTAAATCAGCTCCTCCACTTCAGCTCTCTGAAGCAGAGAGAAACTATTTAAGCATTGTGGCTTTCCAGATCGCCACGATGTAAAATAAATTATTGCATCCAGGTGAGATGAAAATGAAAAAGAATAGCCGTCTGTGTGTGCGCCTAATCGTTTGTTTGTGTACCTCACTTCCGTTTCGCTTCTCATGCATTAATTCGCTAAACTGAACAGCCAATCAGAGTGATTTATTTTGCCGACAGCTCCCCGATTCGACATGTTGAATCGGGGGAGGAAAGTGTCGGCACGGCCGAAAAGACACAACGGTGCGGGACACACCAATCTGAGTAGGGCGACAGGATGCTCATCGGCGGCCAGACATCTATCGACATCTATCGACGGCCGAAATCGGCTTGGTGTGTAGGGGCCTTAACACTCATCCATAGGATAACTCACCAGTGAGCAGAAAGCAGTGGTGTGGTTTCTATATGAACAATAAAGAATACAAATAACCTTTAACAAACAGGTATTTCATAACTGCTTACAGTAAGGACGACATTTAAACTAAACACCACTCTCTCTGACAGAACACCTCACTGAGTGATTTAACTCATATGTCTTACTTTCAGGTTTTTCTTTTCAGATGCATAATGTTAGCTTATTTGTTATTCTCGCGTCCAGGAGAGAAATTTAGGATAAATGAGACCAAATCGAGTCTCGGCTATAAGTTTCAAATGGGGTACTTTAATAAAGAATGTGGCCCGGTAGTGTTACAAACAGGCGGTGGTTCAGAGAGAGGAAAGCTGCAGCTTCCTCCGCAGTGTTCGGCCGAGGAGAAGAGGTCCACAAAACTCCGTCACCAGAATATATATCTCATTTGGCTCCTCCTCTTCAATGGCGGCTGTGGTGTAATCTTCCGCCCTTCTTGCACTACTGTCCGATATCGCACATAACAGAGGATTTTGACATTGTACATTCAATACATAACTAAACACGCCATTTCTCCTCATATTCTCTTGCATGACTTTTCATTTATTGCATTTTAACGGCTACAATCGTTACTTTTCCTTAAAACCTGAAGTCAAGCTACTGTTGGTATTTCGGCGATCCTTTCCGGAATAGCTTTTTCAAAATAAACTTTAACCTCAGACGGAAGCTGACCGGAAGTATTTTCACAATAAAAGCTTGACATCAGACATTGTGCGCGAAAACTTCTGTTTTTTCAGTATAAATCAGCATTTAAACTGATGACATGTTTAAACAAAATTATGCCATAAAACATTGATTTTAATTTCTAACAATACCCCACGTCGTACTAGCCTACTTGTGTACTTTAAAGCGGCACGGCATCGTTTAGAATTTGCGAGCGATTTTTCAAGTTGTCCGTCTTTCTTGAAAAATCAGAAGTGTTGCCAAACGTTTGATTTGTAGGTATTTTTCGGTGCGCGGTTTCTCTTTCTCCTCGACTTCCATGTGTGTTGATAGCTGAGACTCTCTGCCTCCGTAGTGCGAAACAAAGATCAAAGATAGTTTCTGCTGAGTGCTGACAGGATGAGGGGATATTATATGAATGAATCGCACGTTTTGTTCAGCCGGATGTCTACCCTACTTTTATGATTTTCGAATCATAAATCTAATCGCCAGAGGCCAAATGCTAACGTTATTCTATAAACGAACTACAGCAGCTTTTGTTTTAACAGTTTGCAAGAGCGCAGGTACAGATGAAGCACTTAATTTCGGACAGTTTGAAACGCAAGGGCAGTGATTGGTAAGTGGTCTGCCCTCGCTCAAGGGAAAGCCTCCAGCTTGACTTGAGACCGCCCCTGTTATAAATAAATGTAATTATAATGAAGCCAGCTGCAATGGATCATTGAAAACCTGAAATTGAAAATCTGGCAACGCCCTCTTGGAAAATAGTGGGAGGGCTTGACCTTCCTCAAAACTGGTCGTAGGCAGGAACAGCTAAGCTGGAGTCCGAAATTAAGTGCTTCATCTGTAGCGGTAGGTGATATTGAAAAATATAATATCACAATATTTTTCAAGCAGTATCACGATAGACGATATTTATCACGATATTTTTCATGTCAGTTATTATGGTTATTTTTCAAGTTACTTAACAGTACAACCACCTACAAGGTAACACAAACTCAAATAAAAAGGAGTAACAGACCAAAATACCATTTAAAGCTGGTTTTAATTCTGCAATGAATCCCTGAATGAACAATTCAACAGGACTTTTGATATGGCTTCCTCAGTGTTCAAGTAGGTAGTGTTGGAGCAAAACCACCTGTGGCGGGCCTCACCCCACCTATGCTCCGCGCCGTTCGTTGGATGAGACTGGTCAGATTAAATAAAGAAGGAGTTCAAAACACCGGAATAAAAGTTATAACAATAATCTGATTTAATGGTAAAAAACACAATACAAGTTACAGGGTACCCTGGGTCCACCCTGGGCCCCCAGTTCCACTGCCGTGCGATACAGATATCGGGACCGGCCAGTCCGAACCAGAGGCATTTTGCATGACAAAACATTCAGTTTACATAGACATGTTTGGGGGCGGAAGTGTATCGGATGTTCCGCCCCATCTTACTCCTTAAGCGAATCAGAGTTCTGGGAAAAAGCGAATCGACAGGCTGGGGGCGGAAGTGTATCGGATGTTCCGCCCCATTTTACTCCTTTAAGCGAATCAGAGTTCTGGGAAAAAAGCGTTCTTCTTGTGAACAGAGCGTGAGATCTTCAGAGACACCCAAGGACAGAATCACTTTTTATCTTGCACCTATATTCACTCCTTTACTTTCCCAAGGGACATTTCACACAAACTATTCTTTCCCAGACAATCAAACATTGTACACGGATATATTGATACACAGATATATGAGTGCTTTGAGATTATATGGACCCCAAAATGAATCTTCAAAGAATATGTGTGTGTGTGCTAGATGTCTGAGTCAGCGTGTGAGTGGGGATGTGTGTGTGTGTGTTTTTCTCCTGACTGTTATCTTACAATGCTCTCATAGGGAGAGCCGCATCCTCCAAGTACGACAGGTCAAGTTGACCAAACAGTTTGCACAGAGGCGAATGTGTGTGTGTGTGTGTATCGGAGTCAGCGTGTAAGTGGGGATGTGTGTGTGTGTGCTGATTTCTGAGTCAGTAGAGTGAAACAAAGAGGATTACATATATATGATCACTTGAAAACAGTCTGGAATAATACATGATTACCTTAAAACAGTTTAGAATAATACATGCTTCGTTTTAATATAGTTTAGAACAATATCTGCTTACTTTAGTAGGCCTACACCCTACACAACAAACGTTAACACTGGTTTCTTCACCAAGTAAAGTGCACTCTCTTGCTAAATAAAATAAAATATTCAAGGCACAGTTTCTCAGTATTACAATTCACTTTCTGTTTTAGGTAGCACTAGCAGTGATGTAACATCAATAAACATGAAAAGGAGAGTAAAACATAAAACATCAATGAGGAAAAGTCAGTGCCAAACAATTAAAATGCAAACTTTAGACTTGAAGTGCAATCAAAGACTTTAGCATAACTGAACATCTGTTTCAAAAGGGAAAAACAATATAAATACCTTATTGATAAAATAAAATATAAGCCAACAGAATCAACCAAGACAATAAATGAAGTGCAATACTGTCTGAATCCTGACTAGACAGCTTGGTTTTTACTAACCGTTATGGCCGCCGTGAAAATCCTACCCTGGTGCACTATCACGATAGATATGATATCTCTGAAAAGGCATATCGTGGAGACCTAATATCGTCTCGACGATATATATCGCCATATCGCCCACCCCTAAGCGCGGGTACTTGCTTTCAAGCAGAACAGGGCAAACAAACTTAGCGGGAGTGTTCACTAGGGTTGGGTACCGAGAACCGGTTCCAACATTTCGATTCCAACGGCATCATTTAGAAATGTGAATTTCGGTTCCGCTTTTCGATGCCTGAAGAAATGTTTCTCGCTGCTCTCCGTAGCCTACTGTATGACTGCGGCGGGGCGGGAAATGTAGCGTTGTACCTACACTTCCTACAGCGTAACCTGAGACCAGGGCCAGTCGCACTGGCGTTACCCCTCGATTCCACCGGGTCCGTCCGCGTCGCGTAACGGCTGCGCCGCGGTTTTGCCGCAGACGGACCCGGTGGAATCTAGGGGTGATGTTCATAGATATGGTGATGTTCGCCTAGGGCGCCAGATCTGTGGAGGCGCTGCACTGACAGCTCTGGGAGAAAAACTAAATGTTTTGACTGTTGGTGCTCATCCTAATTTTCGGCCTTGATGTAACAACATTCATAATTAAGTAAATGTAATACCCTTTTCATCCCGGTTACAGTTTTCATTTTCCCTACGATGGGCGCTGTAAGTGATGAAAATGGGGGATGTTGGCTTATCTGGCACCCGCCGCTCACAGCCAAAGTGTCGTGAGAGCGTGGGAGTGAGCGAGGGGGAAAGGGAGGGTGCTCCGGTGCAAGCGCTGTTGTTATTAGCATCTGGTGCTAGCTGCTCTGACGGAAGAAGAAGATGTTTCTACAATGATGTGGAGGGAGAGTCCTCTCCAGACTAACTACAGCTCAGTGAGGTAAAGGACTCTTGAGTGTTTAGATAGTTCACTTTAGTCTAAGTTATCTCAGTGGGTCTCAAACGTTTTGATCACAATTTATGTAAACACATATTTCCAAGGCACTCATAATTATTGGGATAAAACAGGTTTGAAATCATTCCAATGTACAGATGAAGCACTTAATTTCGGACAGTTTGAAACGCAAGGGCAGTGATTGGTAAGTGGTCTGCCCTCGCTCAAGGGAAAGCCTCCAGCTTGACTTGAGACCGCCCCCGTTATAAATAAATGTAATTATAATGAAGCCAGCTGCAATGGATCATTGAAAACCTGAAATTGAAAATCTGGCAACGCCCTCTTGGAAAATAGTGGGAGGGTTTGACCTTCCTCGAAACTGGGCGTAGGCAGGAACAGGTAAGATGGAGTCCGAAATTAAGTGCTTCATCTGTATACTAAACCAGACATATCGTTTTAAACTGGAGAGATAAAAAAATATGCATAACTAAAATAGTAAAATAAGATATGAATGAACAACAAAAATAAAATACGTTGCATGTATTTGTTATTGGCTATATGGTAGGTTATTGGTTATGTTCACATACTTATTTAATTATTAAAATGTAAACCGATCTTTTTCTTATGGGTGTTTAGAGTTGTACCCCCTAGATCTAGTCTCTAGTAATTCTGCTTAAAGTGCACCAGATTGAAGCATTTTACTTTAAAATGTTCAAACATTTCTTCCCGGTATTCCTGAGAAGGCAGATATGCTTGTTTTTCTCAACAAGAACTGTTTTTAAATGGGGGGGGGGGGTTTCCTTTAAAAGTTGGACTGTTGCACTGTTGTAGCTTCAGTGGTTCTCAGGTTACAGTTACATAGCAGTGAATATAAACAGACTGATTAATGTGAATATTACTGTAAACTAACCTGTGTAAAAGTTTCTCGAATAAATGTAATTTTTTTGGTGGAAGAAGCATGTATCATTTTTTTACCCTGCCCCTCAAAGAATCGGAATTGAGAACCGTTAAGAACCGGAATCGAAAAGTAGAATCGGAATCGGAATCGTGGAAATTCAAACGATACCCAACCCTAGTGTTCACGTGTTCGGCGTAATGACGTACAACGTCCTCGACAACTTCTGTAGTCCTATTCAGCCACTTGTTAACCTGTTAAGCCCCAAGCCTGTTTTTCAGGTTTCAGGCTCGAAAATGACATTCCCAGAACAAATGACCATATCTTCCCTTCTAAAAGGGTTAAATGAATAATCTTTTTTCTCAAAGTAATGATAAACCTGTGAGTTGGATGTAGAAAAGTCAGAATCAATATAGATGTTTTTTTATTTTAAAGAAAATTCAGATTGAACATGGTAAAAAACTGTAAATTATAGTGTCCGTCCAAAAAATATGTTTTACTTATAGTGAAAACTAACCTTGGATGAACCTTGGATGATGGGTTAGTAGACTAAAAGCTTTAGGAATCCAAAGTACAACATATAATAAGTACCCTGTATCAAGATTGATGCAAAACAAGTGATATTTGACCTTTTTAGACAGATTTAGCAAAAAAAAACTCTTCTGGGGCCATTTGGGTGGATTTTCCATATCTCTGGCCCCCCTTGCTCGATTTTGACATGTGACATCTCTTTCTGAGCCAATGGAATCAAAGGGAAATCGTCCCGCACACACACTCATGTCTTCGCGGATGCAAGCTATCAGCAGAGCATGATATTTACTGCTCTAATATTTGAAAACTGAAAAGCAGTTTTATTGCTTTTGGATTATCAGAACATTTCAAAGGGGACACAGACACATTGGATTAACCTATGGATTAACTATAGCATCGTTGTTATCGTTTTAATGCCATTGAAGACCAGTTTTGACCAGACAAAGACCAAGGTAAACTATGTTAGCGTAGCCACATGTTTTGATGTACGTTTTTGTTGATAATGTCGCGAGTTTGTATCTTTCAGTGTTGAGGTGGGCACCGTTAGATTCTGTGTCTTTACGATCATAAACGATGTGTTGAATGTGCAGAGCTAGGATAAGTAATAAGGGAGCTAGGAGTGATTTTTGGTGCGGTAATAGGTTTGCATTTTTTGCTCGGGGCTAATTCAGAGGGTCAGTGTTAGCATTGTGTGTTTTTTTGAGAAAAAAAAAATCAGTTAAATGAGTTTTTCCCCGTTATATGGATATAAAATATTCATAGTTTATTAAATATTAAGGTTCCTTAGACGTTGTTTCCTGCGAATGACGCAATTTCGGGCCCGGGCTCGGGTCTGTGGGGCTTAACAGGTTAACAACCTTTTTTTTTCCAGACACGTAAACACTTCAAAAATCACCAGCGGCGTCACTGCTGATGTATTTAATGTCGTAGAACAAAACGTGATCCGTCTCTTACATTTGTGTCAACCACAGACCTTATTTCGAGCTATTTTCCAAAATCCTATGGAGAAATCCCATTAGCCGCGTTCACACCGAGTACTTTTCACCCGTACTTTTCGCGTTTAGTTCCGTTAGTACCCCTGATGTTGCGTTCACACCAAAAAAATAACTAAGTGCCGGGAACTTTTCACCCCATTTTTAGCGCCTGCTGAGAGCAGGCACTTTCCTGTGGAAAAAAAGTACCCCAGTTCTGATTGGCTGGGCGATTGCAAACCACGCCCCGTAAAACTCTGAAATGTTTTGTAGAGCCGTCATTGTATTATCCTCGTATTAGCATTATTAGCATTAGCATTAGCCCCGCGCAGAAACGCAGAGAGACTAACTTATGACAACACAAAATAAAACATGGGAGCGGTGGAGATGAGGAGGTGTCGGCGTTCTGGCCGTTTACTCGGAAGGCTTCAGGATAAGCTGCTGGGAGTCCCAGCAGATTCTACTGAAGCCAGTCCCCAACTCAGGGGACTTCCGGCCGGGGATTTTCGGCGGCAGTATACGCCGTGAAGTTGTTTGCGGCCTGCCAGTAAACCCAAAGTAGAAGAAGAAGAAGTGACGTCCCCAGGGACTTATTTCCGGTGTGAACGCTATCTGTATTTAGTGCCCTGGGGTATTAAGTGCCGCGGCACTAAGTGCCGGGAACTAAGTACAGCAAAGTACTCTGTGTGAACGCGGCTATTGACTCTGAGACGAGGGAACCGGTAGTGGTAAAATGCTAACTCACTTCCAGGTTTTAGGACTCGTCACTGCACCACTCTATTCCTCCACCTTTTGATTTGCTGGAGAGCTCCATGTCTCGATCCGCTCTGAGCAGCTGGAAGCCTGGCAGCTGCAGCGCCAAGTCCGGGATCGATCCACACAACCAGCTCTCAGTGAAGCACAAAACAGAAGATGAAGAAAAGTCTCTATTTCTTCCAACCAGTAGCTGAAGCTCGTCCAGTTTATTGCTGATGGAATGCACGTTGGAGAGAAATATTCCGGGTAAAGGCGTGCGGAGTCCGCAGGAGCGTAGGGGAACGAGCGTCCCGGCCCGTTTCCCTCTCCTGTGGCATTTCGCTGCTCGGATGCAGGTGAGAGCACCTTTCAGAAGAATGTCCAATAAGTCCACGGAAGAACAGAGAAAAGTGGGAAAGTAATCCGCTGAAGTTGTTTCTCTTATGTTTAGGAGCTCTTCCCTGGTGAAAGAGTTTGATGTACTGTATGTAAACACTGAATTAACGCACAAAACAAGACAAAACAGAGCGCACCAAAACACAGAAGCAAACGTCTGCGGCGCCATCTTAGTATCAAAGGATGGAGTATGGAGGGAGGGGTGATGGGTTGGAGGGAAGGAGGAATGATAGGATATAGGCTGCGTCTCAGGTCGGTTATTTTAATTTCCTCGCTCCTCGCTCCTCTGTATCACCGGAAGTTGATTTGTCTGCGCCATCTTGAGTATAAAATAATGTTTGCCTGGCAACTGCCTGTCAGAGCAGCTGCTAGAACATTCTACACATATTTTCCGAGACTGTTAAAATAATTGTATCCTAAATTATATGGTTGTGTTTCCAAGACGAATCATTTTAAAATAGGGTGTGTGTGTGTGTGTGTGTGTGTGTGTTTTGTGTGTTGTGTGCATTATGCATCATTTACAGCCTGCCTGGTTGTGTGTGTGTTGAGCGTTCACACACAGCGGTTGCATAACGTTTCCACTCTGTGACTCCAGGACTGTGGAGCTGACACGACTGCAACACAAAGCCTGCGTGATATTATTGAAAGCATGGTCCTGCAAGAGTTCATTTTAAGATCTCGGAAAAAGAGTGGTATAATGTAGTAGTTTGTCAAATGACTCTATTCATAAAAGTGTATGTCTTGGAGATTTAGTGGTTAGTGTTGAGTGCTTCATGATGGACAGTGAAACGGTTGCTGTACTCGACCGTCTTCCTTTACCAGTAGTCTTAACCTGTTAAGCCCAGAGCCTGTTTTTCAGGTCTCAGGCTCGAAAATGACATTCCCAGAACAGATGACCATATCTTCCCTTCTAAAAGGGTTAAATTAATAATCTTTTTTCTCAAAGTAATGATAAACCTGTGAGTTGGATGTAGAAAAGTCAGAATCAATATAGATGTTTTTTATTTTAAAGAAAATTCAGATTGAACATAGTAAAAAACTGTAAATTATAGTGTCTGTCCAAAATGTATGTTTTACTTACAGTAAAAACTACCCTTGGATGATGGTAAGGTAGACTAAAAGCTTTAGGAATCCAAAGTACAACATATAATAAGTACCCTGTATCAAGATTGATGCAAAACAAGTGACATTTGACCTTTTTAGAGAGGTTTAGCAAAAAACACTCCACCTCTGAGGTGATTTGGGTGGAAATGGGGGTTTTACCGTTTCTCTGGAACCCATTGGTCGATTTTGGTGATTGACATCTCTTTCTGACCGTATAATCGAAGGGGAATCTCCCCACACACACACAGGGTAAAACAAAAAGGTGGGGGCTTCGCACACGCAGTTTTGCTCCAGAGTGAAGCTGTCTCTAGGTCTGACATCTCAAAACCGAAAAGCAGATTTATTACTCATGGATTATCAGAAATCATTCAAAATGACACAGACACATTGGATTAACCTATGGATTAACTTCAGCATCGTCTTTATCGTTTTAATGCCATTGAAGACTAATTTTGACCAGAGTATGACACAGGTGAGCCATGTTAGCGTTTTCAGCTAACTAGCGCCATATGTTTTGATGTCTTTTCGTGTTATTATCTCCGAGAGGTCGTATAATTGAGTGATAATGAAGGGTACCCCTCGATTCTGTGTTTCCTCACGATGTGAAACGATGGGTTGGATGTGCACCAAAGATAAATAATAAGGTTTTGTGAGTGAATTTCGGTGCAGTCATCTGTTAGCATTTTTCTAATTATCAGTTAGATGAGTTTCTTTCCGTTACATGGATATAAAACATTCATAGTTTATTAAATGAACATGCCCTCAGACACTGTTTCCTGCAAGATGTTGCAGGAGGCCCCCAGTACCGGGGTCTCTCGGGCTTAACAGGTTAACTGCATCTCCAAATCCTCGGATTTGGACACTACTTAACTGGTCTTCAAATGAACTCAGAAATGTAAGGAAACTATCAATATACTGTTCATGTAGGACACAGGATTTATAGCTAAGAGTTCTGTTCAGGACAAAGGACGGATGTCACACTCAGTTCATCCAACTCAAAAACTTCAAATCACAGCCACTTCCAGTCACAACCGGTGTTCCCCAGGGCTCTGTCCTGGGGCCTCTTCTTTTTGTCATCTATCTACTTCCTCTTGGCGATATCTTCCATAAACACAACATCCACTTTCATTGCTACGCAGATGACACCCAGCTCTACTTGTCCTCTAAACCAACCACCATCCTCCCTCCATCCTCCATGTCTGACTGCTTACATTACATCAAATCCTGGTTTCCCTCTAACTTTCTCAAACTTAACGACAATATGTGGAGCGTTAGGCCACATTATATTGATAACATATTTTTGATACTGTTTGAGTGACTTGTTGACCTTTTCTCTACCTCGACAGTCAGACCAAACGTTAGACTTGCACAAAGGCATTTGTGCAAGTCAGAAGGCATATTCCAGGGAAGTATTCTGATAGGAGGGAGAGTCCGTCAAAATACTCACACATATTTGGGGGTGTCAAGTGTCTATATTTTAGAATATATTTGTTGTAAAACCACAATGCCCAAGAGCCGTTTAAGACCCCAGGCATAAGGAAGTTTATTAGAGTTCTTTAGGGCAGACTTAATAAATTAGCATCACCAATGCAACTACAATTACTGTATATGGTTTAAACAAGCCAAGATAGTTTGTTGGAACAAGCAACAATGGTCAACATGAAGTATTACAGTTACCAAAAGATGACAGTACAAAGAATAGAAAGAATATACATCTTCCTGACCGCAATAAAATCATGCTTATCGTGTGTAGATAACGTACAATAACATATTTGTTTATATGTTCTTTGTCTGATACAGTAAGACAATTGGAAAGAACATATTTCTTAAAATATTTGATAAAAGAAAACAATATTTAATATTGATTTTGACATCAGTCCAATCACAAAGACCAGACTTTGTATTCCCAGTAATCTGTGGACCTTTTGCCATAACTGTTTAGTGTTTGGACAACAATTTCACAGTTGATGTCATACACTAAATCTACTTCCTGTCTATTGATTGAGGTCAGTCGTAAAACCTCTGTGTATTAGAGTTCATCCAACAACTGGACTGGTGTGAAGCAGTGAAGCATGGTGAATGGTGGAGAACACATATAATTAAAAAGAGGTGTTCGCAAAAACGTACGCTTACGTCAGGTTTACATACACACTCTGTGTTCCAGTGTGTGTGTGTGTGTGTGTGTGTGTCAGGGTTTCCGCTAGGATTTTTTCTCGCCGGTCAAATGTCCGGACAGAATTAATTTTACCGTTAAGTTTGAAACTTACCGGTCATGTTTCAATAATAATAATAATAAGAATTGTGTAGCAGAGTTTCCGTTGGCAGGTAATTACCGGACTATGACCGGACATGCTGATGTTTAAAACTCAGTTAATGGGAGTCATTTTTATATTGCTTCAGTTTATAATCGTAACAGATCGAAAAATTCAGATTCATTTTTCAATAAATGATTCCACAAACAACAAACAACATAATTATTACATTCAAAGAAACTACTTGTAGTAGATGAAGTACATTATTCAAAAGTTTACATTAATTTTGGATAATGACACGGGAGAAACGGATCCTCTCTTTTCCTCTCTCCCTCCCTCTCTCTCCTGACAGCCGGTCAGTTCAGGTGATCATGCAGAGCTGCGTGTCTCCTTCAGACTCAGCAGCTGATCTGATCTCTCTCTCTCTCTCGTCCGGTTACACTTCACTCACGTTTATGTCCATATCGATCAGATCCAGCTCTCCTGATCGGCCTTTATAGAGAGCACAGATCAAACTATTAATAGTGAATATCGGCCGATAATGATTGGTGGCCAATCGATCGGAGCATCGGACATTTTGACCGGCAGGTTTTGAATTTACCGGTTTTTATTAAATTTTACCAGCTAAAAAACGGTAATTACCGGCTAACGGAAACCCTGGTGTGTGTGTGTGTGTGTGTGTGTGTTGTGTTAACAAAGCAGTTCCCAATTAACCAAGTCCTTGGTTACACAGTGGCTATCTGACTGTGAGCCAAAATGTCAGCTTTCTTTGTGCGTGTGTGTTTATTTTAGCGCAAAAGGGCCTGAGTGTGTGTTTGTGCATGTGAACAAATACATATGTTCCTGTTTGCTTGCATATGTATCTTTTTTGGAATGTCTACAGAGTGTAAGACAAAAACAGTGGATCAAAGCGTGGTACAATGTCAAGATAAAGCTATTCACAGTGTGTGTGTGTGTGTGTGTGTGTGTGTGTGTGTGTGTCAAGCTCTTCAGAATTTTTGCCCCGCTTGAAAGGGATGGTACAGTCCATAGGAGGTTTCACTGGGTT
>CALSBZ010033009.1:0-11480 GCA_943591055.1 Gobionotothen gibberifrons
CATGTTGATGTAGAAGAGACATGAAGAAGAGGGGACACATGTTGATGTAGAAGAGACGTGAAGAAGAGGGGACACATGTTGATGTATAAAAGACGTGAAAACGTGGATTTTGCATAATAGGTGACCTGTAATGTATTATCTCCCCTCTCTCTCTCCCTCTGTTTGTCTCCCAGTTGAAACCCACTCCCTGTGAGACCACCATCGTTCCACCATGAAGAGGAACAAGCAGATCAACATCCATCACACCCTCGCTCTGGCCGGCGCCTTCCACTTCCTGTCCTCTTGCGCCCGGGCCTCGCTGCTGCCCTTCCTCACGCTCTTCCTCCGTCAGCAGGGTCTGTCTCCCTCCATGACGGGTATCATCATGGGCACCAAACACCTCATCGCTCTGCTGTGGAGCCCCGCCTCCAGCCTGCTGTCCAAACACTACAATCAGAGGAGGACGGTGATCGTTGGATCTCTGGTGTGTTCGGCGTCCGTCGCTCTTCTTCTACTGTTCTTCCCGCCTGTGGAAGTGCACGAAAACTGTCATTTTACGAGTGATCTGAGCGGTGGTCCGACGCAAAGCCCGACGGGTGGCGGTGTGATTAAGACCAGCGCTGCACCTCACACGTTACCCAGAACTACGGATTCTCAAACTCCTACAAAGACACTCGCTGATGCTCAACCTGCTCCTGTTCTGACAAACGAAACAGCACTTCTGGATAAACCTCCGCTTCCAGAAGACAATGCGAACAAAAGTCAGACAAGTGGTGGTGGTGTGATTAAGACCATTGTTGCACATTCATCTTCATCCAAAGCTAAAGCTAACAATGCTACGGTTCCTCAGTCTGCAAGTGTTCCTGTTCCTGTTCTGACAAACGAAACGGCGCTTTATGATCTGGATAAACCTCCGCTTTCAGAAGATATCACAAACAAAAGTCAGACAGGTGGTGGTGGTGTGATTAAGAGCAGTGTTGCACTTTCCTCTTCATCCAAAACTAGGAAGAAGAGGTCAGAAAGAAAGATGGAGGAGGAGAACAACCAGAGACGGTTTGAGTTTCTGGGCAGCCTGAAGGTGATGGACGCTCATCACCAGCTCTTCTTCCTCATCCTCATCACCGTATCGCTGTGGGAGTTAATGGCGTCACCTCTCGAATGGACGGCGGACGACGGACTCTACGAGTATCTCGACTTTGCGGATGCTTCGGATCGATACAGGATCACCTCTATTTGGAAGATCCTCGGAGCGGCGTTTGGCGTCGGAGGAACCGGACTTCTCGTTAGCCGATTGCCCTGCCTCATAGCCGGGGACTTCCCTCGGATGGCCGCGCACTTCTTCCTCTACGCTGTCATCGCATTTGTGGCGCTCCCTGTCGCCGCGTACCTGCCTCTGCACCTGAATAAGAAGCGGGATCGGGGTTTCGGTCTCCTAAAAGCGGTGCAGCTGGTCCACAACTCCCCCCACGCTTTGCTTTGCGTCGCCACCACCTTTTTAGTGGGGTGCGCTGGATCCGTTGTGGATAATTTCCTCTTGTGGCAGATGCAGGACCACGGGAGCAGCGAGATGCACATGGGGGTCTCGTTAGCCCTCGCTTTAGTTTCACAGGCTGCCTATCCTTTACTCAAAGCGCGGATTTCGAAGCTGCTCTCCCCAGGAAAGGTGCTTGTCGTCGGGGCAGCAAGCCTCGGTGTGCAGTGCTTCTACTTCTCCTTCCTGTGGGGGCCGTGGGCTGTGATTCCCGCCCAGATGTTGAGTTGTTTGAGCTCTGGCGCCCTCTGGTGGGCCGTGAAGATACAGTGTGAGGAGGTGGCTACACCGGGATCGGAGAGGAGTGTAAGGAGGATCTTCAGCTCTCTTTCGCTAAATTTGGGGAGTAGTTTGGGGAGTTTTTCCGGGGGCTTTGTGGTGCAGAGGTTTGGGTTGACGTGGCTGTTCAGAGGCACGGCGATGTGTGTGATGTTGTGGTGTGTGTGTCTGCCGCTGCTGCAGTTTAAAGCACCGCAACAGTGCAGGATTAATTACTCCAGACTGCTGGCGGCTAACGGGAGCGACGCCAGCGACTCTGAGAGTGAATCGGACTGGCTGGAGAAAGCGATGGAAGAGAACAGAAGCAAAAACAACTCGGGGAGAAAGATCCACTGAACTGAGGGCAAAATAATTCAAAAAGTGAAGTAGCTAGAGATGATTTAGATCCATTTCTATCAGAAGGTATATAAGAGTTATCATGAAGAAATTGTTGGTCGACTTGCACTCGTATAACTTTGTCGACCAATCAATGTGTTCTCTTAATTGACAGAATTATGAAAAAGCACAACTTTATAAACCCCTGTTTCCAAGAGATTTGTGCAAAATCGACTATATAACTAATAATATATATATAATATATAACTATAGTGAATTATGACTGAAAAGTGATAAAAAGTTCTAAAACAAATATCTACATAATATATTTATATATTTGACCCTACCTATACAACATTAGAGAACCCCTTTTTATTTCTGAGGTAGGGTACAAACTATGCTAAACATTTGTTATTTTCTTTGTCAATCTTAAATTGTATGTTGTCTTATGTTACAAAAAAAACTCTTCTGATCATAAGTGTCATAGAAAAAGTGATTCAGCAAGAAAAAGACAGAAAAACGTACTAATTGAATCGACTAATTGATACAGGATGTTACACCAGTGATGTCAGACGTTTTGTAATAACTAAAACTAACCCTAAATAATCCAACCAATATATTTGTTTCGTACTGTCTTGCTTGTATCCTTTTTACTTCATAAGGAAGCACAGCCCTAAGAAAGCTCATGGATTTCCAAATTTTTTGACAGCTTTAATTAAAGTCAAAGTGCCAATGTTTAACTTTAGCTGCTCATCATTTCTTCCATCAGAGTTAAATGGAGTGGCAGTCTTTAAAATGTCTTAAAGCTTTACTGATGGACTTCCTCTCTGAACCTTTTCACATTAACATAAGCAATCATTGTCTTTTATATAAAGCAAACAAGGTAGCAGGATTATGCTCTGCAGAAGAACACAAGGCAAGTTTAACCGCTCAGGGTTTGAGTTATTTTTCTTCTGGTGTAAACACAAGATGTTTGCAGAGGATGAGGCTCTGACTTCTGGTTTCACCACACCCCAAAGCCTGTTTATCTGCTGTGAATATCACCACTGTCATGCATTGTGTTCATGCCTTTTATTCTACACTCTTTAAACTGCTGAAACTATTTAAAAGGTGGGATGGTGGTCGTTCTGGCAGTTCGTTATATGCAAACTATGTAAATCAGTTGGTATGGTATTTAAGTAATTTCTAAAGAGTTTCTCATTATAATTTATTTTATTTGTCAAAAACAACGTCCTAAAAAGGGCCAGTGGAGAGACGTTGTGCATGTTTAATCAACAGATCAATTACATTTCCTAGGAAAATGTATTAAGTTGGAGACCATACGTTTGTCCTAGAGTTATCCACATGTACTGATTGTCTAATGTTTGTTCTCTAAGAGCTTCCTTCCATTTTGCCGAAAATAAAAGGATTACAGTTGTTTGATATTTTGATCGTCTTGGTTTAAAGGACTCTTGGAGTCAAATTGAATGATTCTTAGAAACAAAGGGTAACTGGGATTGTAATTTTGTGTGAGAATCTTGTGCTGTATGTGAAAGCAAATGTGTTTTTTGAGCTGTGCCGGAAAATGTTTATCAAACCTGTATTTCAATTTCAAGAAACATACCGCATGTCAAAAGGTGTATTTAAATCATTAGAGATGTGTGTTGAAAAGAAAATATTTTGTTTGTGCACCCAAAAACAAATAAACATATTTTTCCTTTTACATTTTTCCTTTCTACTGTCGTGGTATTCTTTCTGTTTTGCTTCTAATGTTTGAGAGATTTTATCTGTATAGGTGTCGGGCTTTCTACCAATATTTTCACTTCAATTTTGACTTTTCACTGATTTTTTACTTTTTCAGAATTGTGTCTTTTCACAGCGTTTTGACTTTTGACAGAATTTGGACTTTATCAAGGAACATTGAATTTCTTCAGAATTTGGACTTTTTTCCAGAAATTCAGAATTCTTTTTTTCAGAATTTTGAATTTTTCAAGGAAAGTTGACTTTTTTCAGGATTTTCTCAGGATTTTATTTTTTTCTCAGAACTTATTTTTCTCAGAATTTTTACTTTGTTCACAGACTTTTCTCAGAATTTTTACTTTTTCGAGGAAAATGTAACTTCTTCAGAATCTTGACTTTTTCTGAAATGTTGACTTAAAGGGACAGTGCACCCAAAAACAAATACACATATTTTACCTTTTACATTTTCGTTTCTTCTGTAGTGCTATTTTTTCTGTTTTATTTATAATGTTTGAGAGATTTTATCTGTATAGGTGTCCGGCTTTCTTCCAATATTTTCACTTGTTTTTTTTTAATTGTGACTTTTCTCAGAATTTTGACTTTCTCGAGGAAAATTTGAATTTCTTCCTAATGTTGGCTTATTCAAGCAAAGTTGAATTTCTTCAGAAATGTTGACTTTTCTCAGAATTGTATTGATTTTCTCAGGTTTTTGACTTTTTTCTCAGAAAATGTAACTTCTTCCGAATCTTGCCTTTTTCAGAAATGTTGACTTTAAGGGACCCAAAAACATATTTTTCTTTTACATTTCTCCTTTTAACTGTCATGCTATTCTTTCTGTTTTGCTTCTGAAATTTGAGATTTTATTTGTATAGGTGTCCAGCTTTCTTCCAATATTTTCACTTTTTGTATTTTGTATTTATTGTGAATTTTCATATAATTTTGACTTTTTGAAGGAAAATAAATGTCTTCATAATTTTGACTTTGCTCAGAATTGTGACTTTTTTCAGCAATAGGATTTCTTATTCATAATTTTAAGTGAGACACTAGAGAAGAGGATCTGAATAACTTTTTATACCACCACTCAAATATAAGTTCCCTCTCGTCACCTCTCGTAATGCTGCGGTTCTTCCAGCAGGTGGCGCCCTGCAGAGCTTCAACCTGTGTTATAGGAAGGAGCTTCATTTATCCAGTGTATGGGAAGGAGTGTGTGAGCATATGTTTGCAGCTCCACCCGTTATATTCCCTCACAGAGCACCTGGTCGGTATTTTGCACATATTTTTCAGGCTGCAGATCTTTGTGTCGCAGAGTCCTGAAAAAGCAGCATTGTTTTTAACAATATGGAAAAGGAGATAAGATCCTCAAAGCAGTACGGCTCTTTGGAGAAGACGCAGGTGGAGGGAGCGACGCAGAAATCAAGTGAGTTATAATTAGAAGCAGGGACGTGCACAGACATTTGGAGGGGCTATTGCTCTAAACTAGTAAAAGGGCCCCGAAAAAAACATAAGACCTTTTGAATTTTTTTCTAAATGAAATCCAGGGAATTTTTTTGTTTTGCGGCCCATATCTCATTAAAATATCTAATGTTACTAACTATTAAATAAAAAATGGGGACAATTCTGTTTTAATGTAGGCTAGTTTGACCATTGTAACTTCTGGGCAGACATAGCCTACTGATAAAATAGGGCCTCTAACTAATTACCTTAAATAAACTCACTAATTAATTAAACCAGTTCAATACGCATTATTCTTATTCTTATCATTCTTTATGAGCGCAGTAACGGTAAGGTATCTAGTTACTTATTTATTTAGTATTCCATAACTTAGTAACAGAGATGGTCAAACTAAAGTGGAGACATGGCAGAAATCCTACAATGAAGCGGGACATTGAACTGTTCACCCGTGAGAGGGAAAAGAGAGCGAGCAGCCCCGTTGAGGGAGTTTACGGAGCAGATGAAAAGACAAAGAAAGACAGAAGCACAATAACAAGTAGCCCCTATAGCCTATTTAGATTTTTTTGGTGTAAATAACCGACGGTGTCAAGAGGAAGTAAAGTCCCCTGGTTTGTCCCCTACTCTAACTGCCATGAGAAAACTCAAAATCAATTTAAGCATATTTAAAAACGGGGACATTTCCGGGGACAGATTTACCCGGGGATTTGCCACCAAAGCCAGGTGGGCAAGTATGATCACCATAGCCATATGAGGCCGGAGGGCTGTCCTTTGCTTTCAGCTGTCAGATTGTAAACAAAGTCACGTGACTTGGGGCAGATGACAGCACTGACAAGGTGTGTTTTATCGCAGCGCGACGCTACAATACTAAATGTGGGCTTATCATCAAAGTATCAGATAGGCTTCAATTTACTTTTGATTGTCTATAATGAACTGTAAAAAAATATCGGCGTTTTAACACTACGTTTATATATGCACTTATTTTTACGGTTTGCATATGAGGTGGTCCGCGAAAATCCTTGATAATAAATAGTGGTCCGCATAAACAAAAAGTTTGAGAAACCCTGCTCTAAGACATTATAGCAGGGGTACTCAAACTTTTTTGTTAAAGGTCCACTTGTGAATTTTATACAAGGTCACTGGTCCGGATCAATGCCAGTAAAGTTTGAGAAGCCCTGCCTTATAGTGACAACATTTATGGAATGAACGACTCAGTTTGTAGTGTAGAACAAACAACCAGTTGAAAAATATGAATTTACACAAACTATCTGTAAAACAAACAAATATATTTAAAATATTTATCTGCATTTAATTGTTTTCCAACATTTTTGGGAATATTTTGGAAAATTAACGACCTCTGGAATGTCCAAATTGACCAATCAGAATCTAGTATTCAACTAATAAAGTAAGAAATCATATACAAATAAAAACATATATATCTTATCTATGTTGATGCTAAGACTTCTATACTTACCTTGAATTGAAATGCAATACTTTTACTTGTAACAAAGTATTTCTACACTGTGGTATCACTACTTATACTTTAGTGTGTGTAACTCTTCCAAAAAGTATACACTTAAACAAAAATCTGCGTGATAAGAACTACCTCAAATGACATCCATGAGAAAAATGTATTCAATGTGACGTTTTTATTGTGCCCATGTCCCATCTGCTAACATGGACGTTTATAATATATATAATGCCGCCAGTCACCAGGGAGTGATTTAGATGCTGCGGGTTCACTAGGAGCTGTCATGTCGTCCATCTTAATACAGTCTATGGTTCCATGCCACAAGCAACCCCCTTTCACATATCTGTTGTTAATATATAAATATTGATTGGAGAAGCTGTATAGTAATTGCTTCCCTTCTCCAATTCGCCTCCAGAGAAGAAAGACACAGTTCTGCGGCAGGTGCGTCTCGACCCCTGAGACATGCAGCCCATCTTCGACGACATGCTGCACATCCTGAACCCAGAAGAGCTGCACATCATCGAGGAGATCCCAGCCGCCGAGGACAAGCTGGACCAGCTGTTTCAGATCGCAGGGGTCAAGAGTCATCCTGGCTCCAAAATGGTGGAATGAGCTCCCCATTGACATCAGGACAGCAGAAAGCTTACACATCTTCCGGCGCAGACTGAAAACTCATCTCTTTCGACTCCACTTACAAAGGGCGACTGTGGCTGCGAGGGAGTGCGGTCGTCTTTCAACCAGAAGGTTGTGGGTTCGATCCCAGCCCATGCAGTCAACATGTCGATGTATCCTTGGGCAAGATACTTAACCCTGAGTTGCTCCAGATGGCATGGCCAACGGTGTGTGAATGTGTATGCATGTTAGTTCCTAGAGTAACATACACTGCTCTGTGTGAATGGGTGAACGAAATGTAGTATGTAAAGCGCTTTGAGGGGTCTTAAAGACTGGATAAAGCGCTATATAAGTACAGTCCATTTACCATTTACCACTTCGAGCGATATAATTACTAACAGAGCACTTATATACTAACAAAGGACTGGCTTATCTAAAGCCAGTTGAGTAGCACTTGAAATGTTCTGGCTCTATGAAACCTGATGATATGATTCTGTTTTCTTCAAGTTTGTATCTTCTTGGTCGAATGCACTTATTGTAAGTCGCTTTGGATAAAAGCGTCAGCTGAATGCAACGTAATGGTTTCAGACAGAGGGTGAAAAGAGGAGCTGCAGCACAGGCAGTATGAGAAAAATAAAGAGCTTTTTGAACATTAAAGCATGGAGACATGTAGAGACACTAAATATAATATGAGCCTGAACATGAAGATAATATTTCCATCTTAAAATACCAAGAAAATATTATAATTTTTTTTAAATAAACGTTTTCATATTTTTCTATTCAGCAGCATACAGACTTAAAGGTGCCTTTCCACACAGACAAATCCTTTGTAATTTCCTCCATCCTGTAGAACTGTTTCAGTCTCTCATTGTGTCACTGTAGGGGGTTAATCTTATCACATTTAAAATATTTGGACTCATCATGCAAGGTAAGCAGGAAGCCAGCATGAAAAGTACCAGTTATTTGAAACTTTAGAAGCTAAAGGGGATTTCCACCAAGCAAATTACATCTTTGTTTTATGTACTATTTCTTCATTCCTTGACTTGTGGACAACTCACGGATGTAAAACTTTCAGGAATGTCTGATATTTGATTGGTTGTTCATATAGTTCGCCAGTCCTCCCAGACGCTCATTCTTCTCCTTGTTGTTAAGTAACTACTTACAATGGGTCGCATAGAAGGCCAGAGTGGCTTCAGTTACATGAACTAATGTGTTTATGAATGAGCTTCTTATATGTGTGGGTGAGTGAGTTAACCACATTAGGCCAAGGACCTGTTGATAGCTGGAGTCTTCAAGACGTCTCTGATCTACAGAAGAGGGTGTGAAGATGATTTAACATAACCCTCTGGCAGCCAGATAGTCGATCTTAAGGTGTTTAATGACATTTAATGTTTGTTAGTACTGGTATGTAATACATCGGTGTACAAAACACTATGGCTCTTAGATCTTTATAAAAAGAATCTAAGTAGTAAAAGGTGAATACAAACATATATATATATATATATATATATATATATATATATATATATATAAATATATAAATATAAAGTTACAAATAAATACAAATACTTTTAAGTAAATACAACCCATACAACTCAGGTGGTGAAGTATAAAGCAACAAAGTTGGGCCACTGATTGTGTCCCTTGCGTAACCAATAACCAATTTGTTGAACTGATATACCAAAGTTAGTACCAAGTCAGTTATGTAACCAAGTCACATATGTAACCAAGTCACGTATGTAACCAAGTCACGTATGTAACGTAGTACCCTTAGTTTTGTTGTTACCTTTGCAACAAAAACACATTTATTTTAACCCAAACCTTAAGCGATCCTAAACCTAACTGAGTAATCCTTTGTCCTAAATAATATTATAACCAATTGTTTAGCAGAACAAGTTTAAAAGTGGACAGCCCTTGCGTGACTGTTGCAGATTATATCTTGTGTTTGGCAGTCACTGGCACATTTGATTTAAACTTGGTAAGGTATGAGGATGTTCATTTTTTTTTCTGTAGTTGGATGCTTTATTCAAATTGATTTAGCATGAGTCACTCACAACCACTCCTTTTTCCAAATAATAGTCTAATAGGCACAAACTCAAATCAGATTCTCAATAAGCTGTAAGCACCAACCTTGGATTGATTTTAAAATAATTGTACTCACATACAAAGCGCTCAATGGTCAGGCACCATCCTACCTACAGGATCTTTTAATCCCCTATTGCCCCTCTAGGGCATTAAGATCCCAGAGTGCAGGTCTGTTGGTGGTTCCCAGAGTCCACAAAATAAGATCAGGTGCTAGAGCTTTCAACTACCAGGCTCCGTTCCTCTGGAACCAACTTCCAGTGCTGATTAGGGAGGCAGACAGTGTCCACACATTTAAGAGTAGGCTGAAGACTTTCCTCTTTAGTACAGCGTACAGTTAGGACTGGTTTTAAACTCCCTTTTAAACATCCTCATGTAATTATGGTATTCTAACTGTATTTGTGTCATTGTGTTTTGTACTCATTCATTTGGTATGTTCACATTTATCTTGTAATTTTACTATATTCTCAGATATGTTTGTTGTTTTTACATTATCATTCTTGTTTGTTGATTTGTGAAGCCCTCTGAGACACATGTGTTTTGTGATACTGGGCTATATAAATACATTTTAATTGAATTGAATTGAACCTTAACAACACTCAGACAATAGACCAGTTCATTGAAGAATCACTTCCTTAGGTGAAACACATTTTGAGCTTGAAGGTACTGGTGTCTCTTACCAATGTTGTTCACACTTGTTATAAGCAAATCCATTTACCATAGAAGGCCATCCCGTATATATATATATATATATATATATATATATATATTTGGCTATAGGTAAATAGGCTGAATGAACAAACACCGAAATGACGTTCTATACTTTTAAGCTTGATACTCTTCCCTACTCATTTGGACCACACCCATGTTCTACATACTTGGTGCATACTTGGCCTTCAATTGGACTCAACTAAACCCATGTAAAGTGTTACAACTGCATCTTCCCGCTGACGACCTATAACTGATTTGATCTGACATGAGAAGAATAATTGTTTCCCGTAAAGTCTCGGGTTCTAACCTGCAGAGCAAGTCCTCCAGCTTTGATGCTGTGTGCCCTTTTTCATGTGTCATTACCACTGGCACCATCGTAGCTAAAGAGTTTGTTGTTGACATTGACCAAACACATCATTAGATCAGGTAGGGGTTGCGTGACAGTCACCAGTATGTTTACAGTCACCAGGCAGATGGAGGGATTTGCATAAATAACTACAGAACAGGAAACAATTTTCTATCTTTCACAAGACATTGAAGATACTCAACTATTTCCTCCAAATTCTGTCAAATGCTGCTTGCATCAAACAAACTGTCTTTAAAAATAATCACTACTAGGAAGAAGGAACTGTCAGATTTAGGAGTAACCCTAACCCTAAGAATAATATAGCTACATAAATATTACTGTAAAGTTATTATTATTATTTTTTTTAATTGTATATTCTATTATTGTATGAACAGTTTCTTCTTAAACATCTGACATACTTTTTAAACTATATTGGCTTACAGTAAAACAAAACAAAAGTCAGAATTCAATGATGATAATTGTGTATATAGTCCAGGTGCATGTTGTGAAAAATTATTGTTACAGTTGATGAAGGGGTAGGGGCTGGGGTGTCTAAAGTCAAAGATGAATCTTGATTGGGCTAAATTTGACCTCGAGTCACACAAAAACAATTCTGCTGGGTCTCCCCAGACCCGAACACCAAATAATATTTTTTTTCAGAGACCTTCAGACTTGGCAAAATGTGTCAAAATGTGTTTAGTAGTGTTTATATAGCTGTTGTGGAGGAAATCATGAAGCCCTGTTTCGATAAAAAAAACTAGAGTGTAGTTGTTTAATAATTTTAACTTGGAATGGGTCACGGGAGACCCGAACACAACATAAGGGTTAAATAGGTGTTAGTGTACTGAGTCAGTTCTGGTGTATTGGGTATTGTCTAATCTTTTACCTGTATTGCTGATAAGGCCCCTCCAGAGAATGCCCCCCAAGGCAAATATTAAAAAGTACCTTTCTATTTGATTATGATAAATCTACCTATTGTTCTCTCT
>CALSBZ010033048.1:2050-15110 GCA_943591055.1 Gobionotothen gibberifrons
TTTTAGTAATACCCTGTAAAACTCCCCTCCAGAGTACAATAATGTATTTTTTCTGCCATCTTTGATGAGAGATAAAATGATTTTTTGCCATAAGTTCTCAGTGAAAGTGGTACTGTTGGACAGAGTACTACTTGGACTAATACCACACGTACAATCAAGTACTTTTATCGTGTACTTTTGGAGTAATACCCTGTCAAACTTCCCTCCAGAGTACAATAATGTATTTTTCTGCCATCTTTGATGAGAGATACAATTATTATTTGCCATAAGTTCTCAGTGAAAGTGGTACTGCTGGACAGAGTACTACTTGGACTAATACCACAAGTACAATCAAGTACTTTCATCGTGTACTTTTTTAGTAATACCCTGTCAAACTCCCCTCCAGAGTACAATAATGTATGTTTTCTGCCATCTTTGATGAGAGATAAAATGATTATTTGCCATAAGTTCTCAGTGAAAGTGGTACTGTTGGACAGAGTACTACTTGGACTAATACCACAAGTACAATCAAGTACTTTTATCGTGTACTTTTATCGTAATACCACTTTCACTGAGAACTTATGGCAAAAAATCTTTTTATCTCAAAAATGCATCTCAAAAAGCATCAGATTGATGCTTTAAAATATGGAATATTCAAAATGTTCTTCCGGGGAGCATGCCCCCGGACCCCCCTAGAGGGATAATATCCTTATCACCTTTTTCACCCCTGACCCGTTTTCATGCCTGCAATAGAATCGAGGGGAAGTCCCACATAGTCCTTATTTGGTCATGTCTGTTTGTTAGACTGCCGTCAGTCAAAGCATTGGAGCAGCAGCAGCAGGTGGCTACCATTAGCAGCTAACTTTTGGTCTCCGGTTTTGCCATCAATATGGAATTATGGACTATAAATGAAAAAAATGAGATTGCCCATACGTTCTCAACCTATGGATTAACCGTTGCAGCAGCGTTTTTTCTCGTTTTGAATGCCATTGAACACTCTAATGATCAGATTGACAGCTACGGTGAGACGATGTCCCGTAAAATCTCCGTGAAGGTACGTGTTGTGATATCTGTGTTTGCTTCCCCTGTTGTGAGTTTGTATCTTTCAGTGTTGAGGCTGGCACCGTTAGATTCTGTGTCTTTATGATCATAAACGATGTGCTGGATGTGCAGAGCTAGGATAAGTAATAAGGGAGCTTGGAGTGATTTTCGGTGCGGTAATAGGTTCGCATTTTTCGCTCAGGGCTAATTCAGAGGGTCAGTATGTGTGTTTTTTTGAGTTTTTCCCCGTTATATGGATATAAAATATTCATAGTTTATTAAATATTAAGGTTCCTTGAGACACAGTGTCGTGAAAAAAGCCCTGAGGTCCCCGCCGGGGCTTAACAGGTTAAGCAGTTTAACAAACAAACAAACACTGTTGATGACAATGACGGATCTACAGCCACTGAAGTTTTACATTTTTATTCAAACATGAACAATGAACATAAAAAAAAGAAATTGAAAGTAAAAACAACTTTTTATAAAAATAAAAATAAAAACAAGTGCAACATCTATTTCCCTTTTGTATGGATTGATAACAGTCCTCCATTTCTCATCATGTCCTGGACGCTATCCTCTAAATTGTTTTCCTTTAAGGCGAGACACCCCAGGTGAATAGGGTAATTTTTTTAACTTAAAGATATCACTTGGAAATGTATCCTGTTAATTACTTACAATAAGGCAGTTCATTTTTATATTACAAGTTTTCTGATATAGCATGTTTAAATATGCAAATGAGCCATTATCTCATTAAATATGCGCATATTTTAACACATTTCAGGAATCCAATTCTGAACATTGGATAAAGCCAGGTTCAAAATTCTTGTTTCATTTTGTAGTCATATTAGAAACTAAGGCTTTTACAGAAGGGATTTTGGATATCTCTTTTTATCACTCCATAAATCAGAAAATACTATCAACAGCCCTAAAATATCAATTTTCGCCATGTTTTTAGGTATAAATGTTATATAATTCAGGCTATGAATGATATATGAACAAACCCTTCTGTAAAAGCCTTCATAATATTGATAGGAATATAACTGGAAGGTTTGGTGTATGTAAGTGCTACTGAAGTGGAAATTTCGCACTCAGAGTAGGAGAAAAAAAAACTCATTATTGTCAAATTCAAAACATTTTTTATTGGAAGACACTATTTACAGACACAATATCTAATCTAATACTTACCAACAACAATATAGAACATATAAAACACAATAAACATGAAAACTGAGTAACACAGTATATGACCTGATGAACAAAACCACAGTAACACAAACACACTGCGACCACAGTAACACACACTGCCACCAGAATAACTGCCACCCTAGTTGTATGTCCATCTGTCCTACATAACACAGCCTAGTCCATGCCTGCTCCATAAGTAGGCCCCTCCTGCTGATGTCTTTTTACTTTTTTTGCTGTGCTTAGACTCTTGCGCCTATATTTTAAACTGGCAGATGTAACAGCCTCAGCTTTTGAAATTCTAAGCAAATCATGTTCTCTCATTGCACTGACAGTAACAGCTGTGCTCTGGAGCCACAACTTCTCCATAACAGCCAGCATGGCAGAGGCACCTTCATTAAAGGTAGAGATGGCCATACTTGCAGCTGCCTCAACCCTGCTTTTCCCCACAAAGACTGTTTTTGACACCGCGCCCATATCACTGAGTTGAGGCACTCGTTGGCATTTTGAGTACCTCCATGCTGCATTCTCTGTAGCAGGCTGTCACTTGACATGCGGTGGTACACAGGGATAAGCTTCTGCCCCACCTCTCGCTTTAAAAAGTTTGCAGCATGTAGTTTGTGGCTACCAGGTGTTTCCCCATTATCCTCTGCTTTCCTATACCAACACCAGGAGGGATTGCACCTGGTGTGTAAGGGGCTGTCATCTGTAGACATGCTGTGGAGGAGACCTGCCCATATTTCGGCCTTCATCTGGTCAATTGAACCCTGGTTGTTCAGAATTGCCCCCCTGTAATAATTTTGTAAAGTTTTGCATTTATTTGCAGTCAGCTTCCCTACACCCTTCCCTCCTAACTTTCCCTGTGAACTCAGTTTTCTGAGTGCTGTACCCATTCGCTTGTGGGCATGATTGATGCACTCTAATTTCCCCACTTCATGCCCAGGGTATGGATTCAGTGCAACCACCTCCCTAAATGCTGCGCTATCCCCATCTGACAACATCTCAGTGTACCGCACCTGGTGGCGATTCACAGACCTGGCCCACATCCTCTTGGCTGACTCCTGCTCCATTGCCTTACTTGAACCTGCAAAGTTTCTTGCACAATCAATGTGTGTCTGTCGCCAACTGTCATACTCCTCCTCTGTAATATGTTGCGCTTGCTTGGCATTTTCCTTTAGAGCACAAGCATGGCAATATGATGATAGGATTTCATAGTCTATCACCAATCCAGTAAGGATGTCAATGCACACACCAATCCCATAATGGGATGTGAAGCCTCGCTTTTGCCATGTGCCATCAAATGACACGCTGATGTTTATCACTGCATCTGCATCCTCCCTCAGCAACTCTGCAACATCTGGGTCCACATCTGCATAAGCCTGCCTGACCTGCTCCCTTGTCCTGTGAAGTGACTCCAGGCCTCTCTCTATTTCTGCCACTAATTAGAGAAAAAAAGAATTCAACTTGAATGTCCTGATAAGTTATACTCTGTATTCAATAGTTCAAGTTTTCTTGGTCTCAATCCTGTTCTCATTCATAACATGTAGTGAGACATCTCACTACATGTTACTCTGAGAACTGGGGTTACGTAAGTAACCTATAGTTTCTATACCTGTCACTCTCTTGTCATGTCTCTGATAGGTTTTGAGATGAAGTCCAGGAATTCCCAACACTTTGCTGATTTTCTTCAGCGCTGCATAGCCCAAGCCTAACTCGTGCGCTAAGAGCACCATTCGCATATTCACGTCAAAAGCAACATCCTTCCTGGTTTCGTCTTGAAGACGCGTAGATGTGTACACACTTTTGCGGTACCCGCCATCACACAGACTACACTCTAAAATTAAGCTGCTACAGAAACCATGGTTTTGCGGATCAATAATGACTTTGAGCCCTGTCCCTGCGCAATTTGGACAAATCAACCCACTGAGCAGTTCATTCAGCCGCGCTACATGAATTATCAGCCACCTAAAACCTCCTGCTCGTTGGGTGACAGCTTACGCATTGACACACTCATTGAAGGTATTTCAGGTTCGGGGACATTTGTTTTGTGTTGTACCTTGCCTCGTGCAAGGAACAATTGTTGTTGTCTTCTCTTTGTACGTTTATTCCGCGGTTGTTTTGCCATTTTGAGATTTACATTTTCTGCGAAAAGCTAAACAAGGAAGTGTCATAGCACACCACGTGACGCATCTGAACGAATCACGTTGCCAGAAATTGACACCAGCCAATAAGATTTCGTTTTTTGGTCACAAGACCCATTTGTACTTTCACAAAACGAAGGGCTTCCCTCTTCTTCAGGGTTCCCCGGATTTCCTCATAGATGCCCGGGTTCACGGCATGCAGTTCTGCAATTCCTGCAGTGTCAGCAATGGCTTTGCGGTCCACTCCTACCGCTCTGTATGCCGCCGTCTTGTTGTTCCCCTTGTTGACAGCCTCAAGAACCCGCTTGTAGCGGGTTATGGCCTCTTCTGGGGCCAGGACTGAAACAGAAAAGAAGACAATTATTTAACTATTTAACAACAGTACTTTGTTGTTGCCTATCCTAATGATGTCTGTAGTGCAGAAATCAGTTTGGATATGGGTTTATTAGTATTGATAATATTCTTGTACTAGTGTTATATAGTGGTAGTGTAATCCTTACATACAAAATGGTGTAATGAATTGGTGTAGTGTAAAGGTATTAGTAGTCGTGTAGTTTTGCTCAAAGTAATGTTTAAATGTTAGTTATTGTGTTTGGGGGGTGTACCTTTATATACAGAAGTGAGGTTTGGGCAATCAGCTCTAGTTTTATCCAATCATGTTTAATAGAGATAACTGATAAGACGATACACAATGTGGATTTAACGCTATATCGAGATTGCCCCGTTTCTAATTTATAACGCATCAATATTGCCAAGTTTTAGCCTGGCACCCTCATGTCCCAGCAGCCTTTAAATGGAACAGTTTGGAGTAGGGATGCCAGCGATTTTTCTATTATTCGAATATTCGTTACACTCTCCATAATCGAAAATTATTTTTAAAATTCGATTTTATTTATATATTTTATTATTATTATTTATGTAATAAACCATGTGACAAAGGCCTGTGCTATAATGTTTCAATTAACTGGCTATTCTTTATAACATACTCTGATCAATAGGAGACAGAGATGTTAAGTTACAAATCAAGTGTTTTTTATTATTATTTAGATCAGGGTTGGGGAACTTTTTTCTCTCAAGGGCCATTTCAAATTGTACAACTTTCTCTAATGGCCGTACAAATTATTGAACTCTTAAAAATACTAAAATCACAGCCCATTCATTTCGCCTTTCTTTCATGCTGTGCAAAGAAAAAGCAACCTCTTAATCCAGATATTTTACCATGACTCGCGCATGCATGCACGTGCACGGTTGTGGCATGACCACCAACACAGAAAGATATGGACACAAGATGTGTGCAAAATTGTTTTTAAATGTTGAAGTTAAAAGCATCAATCTGGTGCACTTTGAGAGCAACATAAGGAGATCTATGGACACATCTCCCAACACCCATATGAAACAGACCTGTAAGCAGATTACTCTTTTTCTTTATGGATATTTTACAAATCACTCCCCTTTTAAACTGTATTCTTGTTATTTAAAAAAAAAAACGTTTTTGTTACAGTCATTATACCTGTATACCAAAACGAAAACTGTTCGGTTCTCCACGAATTACACAAGTCACCCAAATCAGCGTTAAAAGGTTAGCCTAACGCAAAAAAACAATGCTTTGTTTTGAATATCGGGGCCTTAACACCAGGTACCTCCTACTCAAAGATCCCAGCGTCCGTTGAGCAAAAATGGCTGCAGAACCCAGGGTGAGGATGCTCGGAGTACATAGCCCGAATGACACCTCTTTTCCCTTCTCCTACGAATCCTGAACAACACAAAAGTAAAAAATGTGATCTACAGAAGCCTGTAAATGTAATAATACATTTCATTTCGATCATTTCTATGTATAATGTTATGAATTATCTGCTATCTTCAATACTAGGGTTAAGTGATATTTAAATTAAACTTACAAAAATTATATATACAGGCTGTCACCATATTTTGGAATTGTGAAAAGACTGGCAAGCCACTTGGTCTAATGGATAGTGAGGTGGGCTGAAGATCGGTTGTGGGTTCAAATCCCGCCTGGAATACCACCACTAGTGTGCCCTTGAGTAAGGCACTTAGCCCTTAATTACTCCAGGGAGAATGTCCCTGTAATCGGTAATTGTACGTCGCTTTGGATAAAAGCGTCAGCTAAATTAAATGTAATAATCTATCTAACAATCTCTGTTAGCACTGAAAGCATCTGAATCAGAAATACAGAACTTCTTTATCTATGTCATTGTATGCCAACCTGAACAATCTTTGAATTGCGTTCTGCAAAACTGACAAGACGAAATGCAAAACATGTTGGACATCTCCTCGCGATAGGACTCGGAATGCTCAAACCAATTTGTGTCCACACCTGTAATAAGAAAGTATAAAACAATAAGCCTAAGGTTTAATTTAGCAAGCTTCTTTAAATATAATTTGTAAAATACAATATTTCTTACTCAATATCCACAAAAAGTGTCCTGGCTTATGGTATTTTTTACTTTCCAACAAACCAGAGAAAGCGTCAAATATGCCATGTCTCCGGCGTCAAGAACTACCTCTAAAAGAATGCTCTGCAGCAATTCTTGCGGTAGCTATGGACATGTTTTAAAAGAACCAGGTTTCGTACCTCTCTTTGCAGTCTTTCCTTTTGTCGTCTTCTCTTTTTTTCCTCTTTTCTTCTTGCCGTCTTTGTTCCTCTTCTTCCCTCTGTCTGACGAAGAGGAGGAGGAGGAACTGGAGGACAAGGAGGAGGTGGAGGATGAAGAGGAGTTGCCTGCCCCTATTTGGTCACCTTGAGAAGTAACTGGCGCCTTGTTTAGAATGGCTGAAACAAACAAGAGGATTAGAACTGTTGTTACCACTAAGGGTCAGAACATTTACAATAACTTTAAACCTTAGATTGTGTGTTCAGAGTTTCACGCAGATCGGTGAAAATTCAGTGTTTTTCACTAAATTTGAAATAGTGAAAAATATCGTGACCTGAAATCTTAGGTAACTGAAACAATTTGTTCTTTATGATTTATGGAATATGCACTCTAGTTCAAACGGAGCATGTCATATGCTTGTTCCAAGTTTCACCCCGAACAAACGGACTCAACATATTTTAACAAGTGCTCCACCCCACCATGTGGTGGTGTCCGTCCTATATGTCATGATATGTTTGCAGTGAAACGACTGGATTGCTGATGCAACTAGTCATCTGCAAGCATGTATGGCCTCATGGACTGTGATGAGAAATGTTGTAGGGCTTGGTGTATGTGCCTGTTTTTTTTCTTTCTCTAAAGCTATCAGATGCCAATAAATAATGATTTAATCATTATTGATTTGCTAACCCTCAGCCAGATGTTTCCTCCAATAAAATGTCAAAATTAGAGATCTAGGACCGCCTGTATTGTCGTGAAATTATTACTATATTAACTTCAAAGCAACTGTAAGATAATTGATTCTGACAGGGGATATATATATATATAAAAATAACACAATCAAAACACAGTAACAGTAGATAAAATGTAAATGTAATGCAATTTCACAACACATCCTAACCTTTACTTGATTGTTTCACAGTAGACTGCTGTCCTGTGAATGAATCTGAGTCAGACCCATCACTGCAGTACACTAAGAGGGGAGACAGAAAGTTCATAAATTAGAAATAGATATGACCAAATGGTACATATATCGATAGGGAATATTTGAAATTGTGTAAAGGTCCAAAATGCCAAATTAGACCAAAAAAACATGCCTGTCGTCCAAAGCATTATCTGCCCACCCTGACCTCTACCACAAACAAAGGTATGGCAAGAAAGCAAAGTGGAAGAATCTCCTCAACACAGGAGATAACAAGGGGCTTCACTTTGTGCATGTGACATCTTTAATCCACGATACGTTTACATATTGTTTTTTTTACTGGTATCTGCTGAGCAACTACTCCTTTGTAAATGGTACACCATCTGAGACTGAGTGGATCCTTAAAGTATGCTTAACATTTGAAAGCAAACACTTACCCGTTTCCGCTGCCACAGTGTGGGAGCTGCATGGCTCTTCCTCAGGCTGACCAGCCACATCTTTAGCCGCTGTAACGGAGCACAGAAAGAGTTGTTGATGTACAGAGCATTACTATATGGAAGTATGTTGTTTGTTTTTTCAACTATATTATAACTTCATGGTAACTATTCCAAAATGGAGATTTGAAAAGCAACTCTTGCATGCATGTTGGAATATAATGACATTACATGTTCAAGTCTTATTCAGGACAAAAAAAATGGAAATTATGTATAACGAGTTTTTGTGGAAATTCCACACTTAATCACCTTCTGAACACAGAAGGGAAAGCACAGTGTGTTAATTACAACCCTAACATCAATATGATAATTGTCTGACAATGTTCAGGGCGACTCCCTTTTGTCTGAGAACAGCATGTAGAAGCCTACATGCATAAATTCCCTGCATAATTATCCCTTTGTCCGAAAGAACGGCCAATTTACATTACAAGAAGTGTTGACCAGACGGTTGAAACTTGACATACAATTTATCCACAGATGTAGATGTAATGGTTACAAACCATCATTTCCAAATTCATGAATGTACTGTTTAACTATATTTTCATTACATATCGCCCAATGCTGTGTTAAAATATAATACTCTCGTTTCTAGCGCCCTAATGTCATTTACTTATTTAAGAGTTAAGATAAAAGGTTAAACCTTCGTAATTGAGATACTTCAGAGTTAATTAACTTTACAGAACATTTAAATGTCGCTTTGAGCTCCAGGAAGGGGCTTTATAAATGTAATGTATTATTATTATTATTATTATTATGTAACACGTGTTACACGTGGGTCCTTGTGGTTTAGCTAGCAACCTCAAATTCAGATAGCACACAACAAAAAGTGTAATACATGTGTAATTGAGATGATTTCGCGAAGCAGTGTTACTAACAAATAAACATTTAAATTCATACTTACATTCTGACACAAAACGCTTACTGGGAATCTTCTTTCGCTTGCTTCTCGTTCTGTCCATTTTCAGTGCTAAGCGAACAGAGCATAGACTGTACAAGGTGTAGGGGTTGGGTTTTATATATACAGTCTAGCCGAGATGCACGTGAGAGGCTCATGGCCAATCGTAGCACTTGAATGCTATGAAGGGGCGTGTCTTGCGTAGTGCTCCAGCCAGCCGGATCCCGATTTGCAGGCATTAACACTTTATTACGGTTTTAATATTTTAATTGTATATCAGTGAAGATACAGAAGCTGTGCTTTGTCAATTTAACAAGGAAGATGAAATACCTGATTCAAAACATCAAAACTATTGGTTTGAATCGTGTGAACAAGAAATGAGGATCAAGGTGCTAGGGCTAGAGCCTCCGCGGAGTTCGTTGTGCTTCAACTTCCGGTCTGGCCCAGCGGCAGAGCGGCAGCACATCTTGAACTACGCTGGGTGCGCAGTAGTCTATGGTTTTAGGTTATCATGACACTGCACACCAAAGTACTCAGTCTTATCGACGGAAGACAGACTTTTAAAAAAAAGAAAACATGAATTGAATGGCTAATGAAAAAGGAATTGCTTCAAGGTAAAATGAAATGTAAACTCTGCAAAAAGAGGATGAAACTGGAGAAACAGCTAGCGGACTAAGCGCTAGTTATTTGGCAATTCACAACGCAGGCTGCTTGGAGGTGTGGCGGGGCACATTGGCGGCGCTTTCACACCAAGCCCCCAGGAAGTGCGCCGGTGTCAGTACCATATGTGTTCGGCCCATAGATCTATATAAACACTAGATGGCTCATGGGAGATTTTCCAGCGTAGCTCACCGGCCGCCATCTTGCTAAAGTCAACAGCTACTCTGGTACGCCCTATGGTAGCTGAAAAATACTTTAAACTCGCTGAAATCTTGACTGATTTACAAACGGTTTGGTTTATTATAAACGTTATTAGCATGGCTATGATACAGGCAACAATACATGTTGAAAATTGAGCAAGCTATGGTTATTTAAATAGTAAACCATAATGTTAGGAATGAGAGCACTGCCTGTAGCAAGATGGCGGCCATGTGGCAACGTCGGTCTCCATTGGCCAGCAGCCGGGTGAGTCATCTCGTGTATATATATATCTTCTAGGTTCGGCCTACCATGGGTGTTTCTCAATCGCGAGTACACTTGCTTAGTAGCACATGTATAACGTTAATGTTGGATGTGTTTGTTGTTCAGAGTTGTTTGCATTTTACAGAGTGTCAGTGAACGTGCCACTGTTGTGATGGACGGTTCTTGTGACCTGTAGCGGTGGGTTTGGGTGGGAGAGTGTTGTCTGGTTGGTTGGGGCTGGAAGAGGGAGGTGCCTAGAGGGGGAGACGGGGAATGCTAGCGGAGAACTAACGGGGTATGTGACGGAGAGGGAGAACTTGACAGAGTTAGTAGATTGTTTTGGCGTGGTTATGGCCAACAGTAACCTGTGATCTTTATAATAAACTCCCGGATAAAGGACAAGCGAAGCCTCCCTGTGTTTCTATAGCGAGACGCTACAATATAAAGGTTTTACCTTTATACCCATGGATGCACAATAAGAACGGACCCATATCGCCCTACCGTTCGGGTGTTCAGAGCAGAGCTCCCTGTTGGAGCGGCAGAGCGTGATGTGAAGTACTCAGATCTTGTACTTGATTCAAAGTAGAAGTACTCTGATCTTGTACTAGAGTAAAAGTAAAAATACATGCGTACATGCTCTGATATAGGGAAACTCGATAGAATATTTTAATGTTGCTAATTAATTTTATCTGTTTCATTTTGAGTAATAACAAATGTCTAATGTGAATTATATAATGCATACATTAGCCACTGGTGCTGAATGCGTTCGTCTTCATATGTTTTTCTTCATATTTAGTAATTTCATATTGATCTTTAACAGATTTTCCCAGGGACTGCAGCTAAGGCAAATGGACATGCTGCAGGATGGCGTGGCAGGAAGCAGTCACACACTGTCAAAAATGAGCCAGAAGTTGAGGAAGGTCTGCAAGAGTGCAATCAAGAGGAGAGAAAGGAGGGGAAAGCAGAGACTTGGAGGACCAAATGAATTTGTCATGCTGGACGAAAGCAACTTCTACCACAAAAGGAAGGTGTGTATAAACAACAGAGCCATAGCCTTTGGCCTCACTAAAACTAAAACCTTTGTTTTTCAAGGTGAAATAACAACATATCTTTTAAGGTCAGAGATCAACCTGTTAAACCCCGAGCCTGTTTTTCAGGCCTCAGGCTCGAAAATGACATTCCCAGAACAAATGACCATATCTCCCCTTCTAAAAGGGTTAAATCAATAATCTTTTATCTCAAAGTAATGATAAACCTGTGAGTTGGATGTAGAAAAGTCAGAATCAATATAGATGTTTTTTATTTTAAAGAAAATTCAGATTGAACATAGTAAAAAAACTGTAAATTATAGTGTACGTCCAAAAAATATTTTTTACTTATAGTGAAAACCACCCTTGAATGATGGTACGCTAGACTAAAAGCTTTAGGAATCCAAAGTATAACATATAAGTACCCTGTATCAAGATTGATGCAAAACAAGTTAAATTTGACCTTTTTAGACAGATTTAGCAACAAAAAAACACTTCTGGGGTCATTTGGGTGGATTTGACCTATCTCTGGCCCCCCTTGCTCGATTTTGATGATTGACATCTCTTTTTAACAGCTAGAGCCAATGGAATCGAGGGGAACTCCCACATTACCAAATAAGGAGTGATAGTGACGCGATGCCAACCCGGAAGCTATAGAGGCTTCTCAATTCTTAAATGTCCCCTCCTCGACTCCCCTCCTCGACTCCTATCCTCGAGACTTAGTCCCGCCCACAGGAGATGCGAGCAGAGGAGGGGAGCCGAGGAGAGAGGAGGGGAAGCAGCAGGCGGTTAGAGAAATGAGAACTCCTCTCCTCTGAGCGGTCATTTTAAAGAGACGTCCATTAATGATGACAGGAGGCACAGCAGCCCTCTGTCTGATGGACAGATGTGTTCATGACGACTTATATATTTACTTTAATTCATTCACAGTGCGGTATAATGAGACAATAACAGGCTACAGATGCGGACAGACACACACAAATATATTTATATACATAGATACCATTTAAAGTATGAGAGCACTCTCATAATAACGTAACACAATCAGAGACTGGATATATCCTGCTTTATGCACGGACCTCACAGCTGTTCTCTCTGGAAACATCACGACTTTTTCTATAATCTGTGGAGTCTCAGCTTTAATCGGATATCTTGTATGTGCAGTAAGGATAAGTAATAAGGGTATTTTATCTTGAGTTCTGTGCCATTAGCGTTAGCATTTTTTTTCGCTCAGGGGTCATTTCAGTAAAAATGGTTCGTATCGTCAGTTAGCTGAGATTATTCTCAAATATTAAGATGCCCTGAGACACAGTGTCGTGAAAAAAAAACACAGGGTCCCCGCCGGCCTGGGGCTTAACAGGTTAACAAATGAATGAGCAAAGTTATGTAATTTTATAATTGTGTCATTCACACCCTTATGACTGGTGTGCTTAGGCTTCCAATACAGAGTATACATTAGAGAGAGCCAGCTCCACAGTGTATACACAGTCAAATAACAGCAAAAAAGAATTTAGAAGCTAAGAAGTATCTCATCCAATCAGATCATTAATCAATAAGGAAATAAATCCTTATTCTTACTTTTTATTACTAACATTTTAAAAGTGCATAATCTATTTATATATCATCTAATTCCAATATCTATCTTAC
>CALSBZ010033051.1:0-18911 GCA_943591055.1 Gobionotothen gibberifrons
TATTTGATTTCTAAGCATTTTTCCAGGTTTCTAAGCGCCTTTACAGGTGCTCAAATACACTTCACAGTGGTGATAAAAAGGAAATCAAATAAAATGTAAAAAGTTGAATTAAAATATTAAAACAGCAACACAACATAATAACTGTGTGTGTGTGTGTGTGTGTGTGTAGGAAGTTCCTGCTGACGAAGCCCATGCACATGGGGGCTGAGGACTCTGGAGTGTGTCAGCTTCACAGCCTCAGTGAGGACGGAGTCAGCCAGGGACATGGAGCCAGCTCAGGTGAATACAACCAGAAGGATGTCATCATAATAATAAGAATAGATTACATTTGGATAAAAGCATCTAACAAGTGACATGTAATGTAATGTAAATGTATAGCGCCTTTAAAGGGGACCCAAGGCCGGTTTACATGGTGTGAACAGTTGCGGACAGTTTATAGAGAAACGGGATTTCAAGATGGCACCTGTGTCGGCACGCCGCTCCCTCAGCTCTCTGCCTTTAGCTATCCTGTTTTTGCTTTATGTTTGTCAGAATGTCCCTGCTCTGCTTGTCTATGATCGCCAAGCTCTCCTCCACCTAAGACCCTCACTGGAGTTTATACTGCTGCCCAAACCTATACCTGGCAACCGTAAATCGACTCCCCCCCCTCTACTGTCAGATATTCCCACCTACCTGCGCCGGCTGCCCTGCATCCTGCCTCACCGAAAGCGCTTCAGACGACGGGGAAAGCGTGGTGGCGTGTTTGTCCATCAAATAGCACACCTGACGGCTGCTCCGTGCAGCGTTCAACACGCACATCTTCGTCAGCTGAGACGCTCTACACCTTCAGCCACCCCGGAGAGAAAACTCTGCATGGGTTTGCGAAACGCTAGGTCAATAGCTAACAAGACGTTCCTGTTAGACGACTTCTTCACCTCTCATGATCTGGATTTAATGTTCCTGACGGAGACCTGGGCCCACACCGGCGAGTATGTACCGTTTTCTGAACTTCTTCCTCCCGACTGTACTTTCTTTAGCTCCCCCCGTACCACCGGCCGTGGTGGGGTATAGCTTCAGTGTTTAAAGCTAATCTCCAATGCCGCTTGCTTCACCCAGTAACCAGCTATGCTAGCTTCGAGTTACAGTTTTTTTAATTGAACCCAGCCTCGCCTATACTCTGCGCAGTCGTGTATCGTCCGCCAAAGTATAATAATGATTTTATAACTGACTTTGCTGACTTTCTGTCCGGGATCATGGTGAAATATGATCGTGTTTTGATCTGCGGAGACTTTAATGTCCATGTGTGCTGTGAGTCTAAACCTCTGGTTAGGGATTTTTTAAACCTCCTCGACTCTTTCGGTCTTATTCAGTCCGTGGCTGGCCCAACACATGATAAAGGACACACCTTAGATTTAGTATTATCGTTTGGATTGTCTATCTCCGTGGATGAAATCTGTGTAGGAACGCGTATCTCAGACCATTTACCGGTTCTGTTTACAACCTTGATCCCTTCTGCAGGAGTCGAATTACGTGCTCCTGCGCGTCGTCTGCGTTCAATTAGCCCCTTGACTGCCTCACAGTTTTCAGATGCCTTTAATACTTATCCGATTTGTAAATTAGAGGTGAACTGTGCTCTTAGTGCGGATGAGCTTATCTCTTTGTTTGATTCGACATTCACACTAATACTGGATTCCGTTGCTCCTTTTACGCTTAGACGCAACAAAGTTCTCTCAGAGCCGTGGCTCAATGATTGTACTCGCGCTTTTAGACGCGCTTGCAGGCGTGCAGAGAGAAAATGGAAAAAGGATAAACTTCATGTCTCCTTAGAAATTCTTCGTGCCGGCCTTTCCGATTATCAGACGGCAGTCAAAGCAGCCAAAACAGAGTATATTTCTCTGTTAATCTCCAAAAACAGCCATAAACCTCAAGTTCTTTTTAATGTCCTCAACTCAATTATTAATCCCTGTGATGCTTCTCCAATTGTGCCATCAACTACTCTCTGCGAGTCATTTCTTAAATTTTTTATGGAAAAAGTATCTGCCCTTAGGCTAGCCCATACTGGTGTTACCCCAGGTCCTTTTCCCTTTCTGTGCCCTGCTGTTCTCGATCATTTTGAGCCTGTATCCCTCTCTTTTCTCTCGGATGTAGTCAAGCATCTGCGGCCGACAAACTGCAGTTTGGACAGCATTCCCTCTCGCTTTCTCAGAGATGTTTTTGAATCAGTTGGAGCAAGTGTTTTATTGCTTGTAAACACTTCTCTTAGCTCAGGATGTGTCCCAGCTGCCTTCAAACATGCCGTGGTTAAGCCACTACTTAAAAAGAAAAATCTCGACCCTTCCATCCTCGCAAATTTTAGGCCCATCTCCCAGCTACCCTTTTTATCTAAAGCCCTGGAGCGAGTAGTCTACGCCCAGCTGCAGTCGTTTTTAATCACGCACGGCATCCACGAAAAGTTTCAGTCTGGCTTTAAACCTATGCACAGCACTGAAACAGCCCTTTTAAGAGTTTTTAATGATCTGCTCCTAGCCGCCGATTCAGGCAGCACAGCTGTCTTGGTGCTGTTAGACTTAACTGCTGCCTTTGACACTGTGGACCATAGCATCCTGTTGTCACGGCTTGAACAGTCCGTAGGCATTACAGGCTCTGCCCTTGCATGGTTCAGGTCTTATTTGACGGACCGTAGCTTCTCAGTGCAGTTAGGTGCCTTCTCCTCTGCCACAGCCCCTCTTACTTGTGGGGTTCCCCAAGGCTCGATTCTGGGCCCCATCCTTTTTCTCACAAAACATAATATCCCCTTCCATTGTTACGCTGATGATGTACAGATTTATCTGCCTCTCAATCAAAATGCCAACTCACTACAGCAATTGAAGGACTGCCTAACAGAGATTAAATCCTGGCTGAGCCAAAACTTCCTCACCCTTAATGAGAGCAAGACCGAGGTTATCTTTTTTGGACCCCAACCAACAGTCTCCCCGGTTGATATTCTGGGCTCCCCCAATACAAATATCCTCCCCTCTGTCATGAACCTTGGAGTGATCTTCAATAGCGCCTTTAAATTTGATAAGCAGGTCAGTACTGTAGTCAAGACCTGCTTTTTCAAAATACGACTATTGGCTAAGACCAAGTCGTTTTTATCTATTAAAGACCTAGAAAGGGTTATTAACGCCTGTGTTACCTCGAGACTGGATTACTGCAATGCTCTGTATGTGGGTATGGACCAGGCCTCAATTAGACGCCTCCAGCTAGTTCAGAATGCAGCTGCACATCTTCTCACTGGCCATAAAAAGCGTGACCATATTACCCCAATTCTGGTTTCATTGCACTGGCTTCCAGTTCGGTTCAGAATAGATTTTAAATTTGTATTCGTTTTCAAAGCCCTAAACGGGCTGGCTCCGGCCTATATAGCCGAACTTCTCCATCGCTACACCCCAGGCAGAGCCTTAAGGTCGGCTGATCAGCTGTTGTTGATAGTGCCTAAGACTAGGCTTAAAACCCGAGGGCATCAAGCTTTTGCAGCGGCTGGCCCTAGGCTCTGGAATACTTTGCCCCTCCATGTGAGGTCAGCCCAGACCCTGGGGGTTTTTAAATCAACACTTAAAACTCATTTTTTCTCTCTGGTTTTTGTTTAATATTATTCGAATAAGTGAACCCCAAGTGAAGGAGTTCAAGTATCTCGGGGTCTTGTTCTCGAGTGGGGGAACAATGGAGCGTGAGATGGGCCGGAGAATCGGAGCAGCGGGAGCGGTACTGCAGTCGCTTTACCGCACCGTTGTGACGAAAAGAGAGCTGAGCCAGAAGGCAAAGCTCTCTGTCTACCGGGCCATTTTCGTTCCTACCCTCACCTATGGTCATGAAGGATGGGTCATGACCGAACGAACGAGATCGCGGATACAAGCGGCCGAGATGGGTTTTCTCCGCAGGGTGGCTGGCGTCTCCCTTGAACCGCTCCTCCTTCGCGTCGAAAGGAGCCAGTTGAGGTGGTTCGGGCACCTAGTTAGGATGCCACCTGGGCGCCTCCCTAGGGAGGTGTTCCAGGCACGTCCAGCTGGGAAGAGACCAAGGGGTAGACCTAGGACCAGGTGGAGGGATTATATCTCTTCGCTGGCCTGGGAGTGCCTTGGGATCCCCCAGTCAGCGCTGGTTGATGTGGCCAGGGAAAATAAAGTTTGGGGCTCTCTGCTGGAACTGCTACCTCCGCGACCCGACCACGGATAAGCGGGAGAAGATGGATGGATTATTCGAATATAGGAATAGTAGATATGATTACTTAAAATATAGTACCTTATATTTCACCTTGTAAATTACTTCTTTATCCATTTTTGGATCTCTGGTTTATTTTAAACCCAAAACCCCCCCTTGGGGCTTGTCCCTCCCCGTCTCCCTCTGCCGATCTAAGGTCTGGCAGAGGGGGATGGGGTACAGAGTCGCTTAGACAGGCGGGGGAGTGCATTCTGACTCAGAGATAGGTTGTTGTGCTCCCTATCTCTGTTTCTTATCCTACATTTCCACCCTGGACTAGAGGGATAGCGTTCTTGGACGCCTTTTCAGCTCTGTTTCCTACTATATTCTTCCTACCCCGTTTACTTTGAACTATTCTAGGAGAGTGTGTTTACGTTGACTCGTTGGGCCTTTCCTCCTGTAATTTTTTGTTCCCCAGTACTTTCCTTTAATCTCAATCCAGGAGAGTGCATTTAGGACTCTCCTACTGCCTATTCAATGTTGTCCCTCTTCACTAGTATCCCCTGTCTACTTTTTCATAAATGTTTCCAACCCTATTCCAAGGGGAAGCATTGTGGTGCCTTTTCATTACAGTTTCTGGCTTTGTATTTCTTCACCTCTTACTCGTTTAACATTTAGGAGAGTGCATGTACGTAGCCACGTTGTGCCTCTCTTCCTCTGTTTCTGGCTTTTTCTTTGCATACCCTTGTTTCTCATATAAGAGAAGAAAAACTATTCTAAATTCACTTGTACACTTGAGGGGTCAGAATTGATAGATTGCGTGGGGAGGTTCAGGAGATCTTTTCTTGAGGGTTATCAAGAATAACGTTTACCCAAATACCGTTCCCCCTCTCTGTCTGTGTCTGTGTATTCTCTTGTTTCAGATTAACCCAGCCAAATCTCTTTTTCTTGTTTTTTCTTATCTATATCTATGCCGGGTTCCGGAGTCGAGGCTGATCGTCTTGCAGTAGTCCTGTGCCCTTGATCCTCTATCCTGAGCTCTGGATTAAGTCGTGGACTTCGGGTTGTGGCTGAACCTATCGCTGCGGTCCTGCCTGGGTCGTGTCGTACTGCTTCCCTGGTGGCTTCCACAGGATTGTAGCTGACATCTTCGTGGATTCATCTTCGTATTACAGACACACGCATTTCCTAACATTCGGGCTATAGGCTGTAAAATGTATTATCTCTTCGATTTACAGACCGCATTTCTTGCACGTCTGTCCGTCCTGGGAGAGGGATCCCTCCTCTGTTGCTCTCCCTGAGGTTTCTCCCATTTTTTCCCCTTTAAAACTGTGGGTTTTGCGCGGAAGTTTTTCCTTGTACAATGTGAGGGTCTAAGGACAGAGGGTGTAGTTTTTCTCATATTGATATTCTGAACAATCTGTGCTGTTGTATTTGCTGCATAGTGTCCCTACTGTAGGCTATTTTTATTATATGTACAGCACTTTGGCTCGACCAAAAATCATTTATAAATGTGCTATATAAATAAAACTTGATTTGATTTGAAACAAACAAACAAACAAGAAGGGCAAATACTAAAGTAAAAATGTAATAAATAGCAGTGGGAGTGGAAGCAGATGAAGACGTGAAGATGTCCCTACGATGGTGTGTTATGAGATATCACCATTATCAGGGAAAATCCACCTCTTTTTAAGATAAGATAGTCCCAAATCAAAGATTACCTTTGGTAAAAAATACTTAAAATGTAGCCTTTTTTCAAACTTCTGAAAAAAAAGATTTTGACTTCCAAAAAATAGAAAACCATTTTTTAAGAAAGTGTGAAGCCAAAAATGTCCTGAGTGATGCACACTGTTTAGATGGTTAATATAGAAGTTGTTGAATCACATAGTTAAGAGGTTTGGATGATAATTAGAAATGCTTGCAGCCTGCAGTTTCTCTCACCACCACTGAGGGGTGCATTCTCTCCTCACAGTACATCAGAGTTTCTCAAAGTGGGGGGGGCGCAGAGGCATGACAGGGGGGGGGGCGCGAGAGACCAGTAGGAAAATGGTTATTAAAATAAAAAAATCATAATTTGAAATATTATTGATTCGAAAAGAATATGATACAGTACAGTACAATTACGTCTAGGTCTCAGTGTTTCATTCAAGCTCGGCTCTGTATGTGTGTGGAATGAGCCATTTTGGGTGTGTGCGCGAGCGAGAGAGAGAGAGAAAGAGCGCACCGGTACCGGAGATCGTTGTTGTTAGCTTCTGGTGCTAGCGAGCTACGCTAACGGATAAAAGGAGCTTTTTCAACAACAAGCTGGAGGAGAGTCCTCTCCTGTCAGACTGAGAGGCTCAGTGAACTAAAGGACTCCGAGTGTTTAGATAGTTAACTTTAGTCTAAGTTATCTCAGTGGCCGGGTCTCAAATTGATTTGTAAGATATCCAAAAAGAAAAAGTAAATCTGTTTACAGTTATGTTTAAAATGGGTGTTGAGAGAGGTATCCATAGATCTCTTCATTTTGCTCTCAAAGTGCACCAGATTGATGCATTTAACTTCAATATATACAAAAGAAAACTGGGGGAGCATGCCCCTGGACCCCCCTAGAAGAGGTGAGGACCCCCCTAGAGGATGTGAGGTCCACACACCACTTATAAAAATAGCACTTTACCCCTGCTTACACCTATATGCCGTGAGCTGATTATCGAGCCTTCATTGTAACTGTCACACTGTGTATTTGCGTGGGGATTGTTGCAGTTGCAGTATATTCCACTGTAGCGACCGGTACATTAATGGGAAACCCTAAATGTTTGAGCACCCTCTATGAAAACGTCAAGCTACCCCACAGCACCCCCAAAATAAATCTCTGGCCTGCAACCCCGTTTTGAAGAAATGTGCAGTCTAAAACAGGCTCATTGCAGCCACTAATGCTGTGATAAGACACACTTTCTGGCCAAATATCAGCATTTTCTTTCTTTTCATTTTTTTGCACAGATTGCAAAGTGGCAAAGTATTATAACTTATTGTTCTAGCAAAGGGATTGCACAATTGTATTATGTTTTTTTTTTTTTGAGCACACAGAATTATGGAGCATTGTTCTATTATCACTGTTCTAGCAAAGTGATTTTTTTATTTTTTTGAAAGGAATGCTCGCGTTCATATTGATACATTTTAATAAATGTTAACTTGGCCCATTGCTTGACTATTTGTGTTGGGGTGGTCCGACTTTTTTTTTCTCCAATGGGGGGCCTGACAGAAAAAGTTTGAGAACCACTGCAGTAAATCAACAACCCCACTGACGTATTACATTTTCAAATGTTGTAAAGTATAAAGTATATGTTCTATACATGCATTCACAGCAATACATCTCCAGGACAACTGGGAAAACTATATTCTTTCAAAACAATATAAAAATGCATTTGTGTGCAATGAGGTAACATGAACACAATGAAATAATAATGATGTATTTATTGAACCAAACATGGACTTCACATGATACTAAAACATATGAATGATTATAACAGAAATGGGAATCATAGTGGATTCACACTGCACAAACAGCAGTCAGGCTGCAGATCATTCAACAGGAACCCCAACACTTTGAGAACAAGCTGCTCACAGACAGGGCGCCCTCTGGTGGCAGCACATGCTCTAAATATTGAGAGATATATGTAAATAAAACAAAGGATGACAACATTTTTTGGACAAATGGGGCAGTGACTGATTAACACAAGTCCATGACCATGAACACACTTACTGAGATGACCTTTTCTTTGGTAACATTAAGCTGTCTTTGGCTCTTTTCTGCTGTAACAATGTAAATGTACCTCTGTGGGACGAATGAAGGCATTCTGATTCTGATTTTCGACTCAAAACCACTGAGTAAACGGCAATACTGTATTCTAATATTATAAAAACAAATCAAACGTTCATAAAATCCCCCTGTCCTGGTGATCTCCCCTTTATGCTTCCCTGCTTCCCTACACCACCCAGTGTTCAGGAGAATATTACAACAAATTAACAAATAAAACATACAGATAAAATGGCTGCAACAAAGATAACATGTATTTATGATCACTCACTGAAACTTGGCTGATACTCAAACAACATGTCAGCATAAATGAGTCAAAGACAACTCCTCTATTTGTGTTATACACACATTTAGAGGCAAGTTTAGTGCTTAAAACAGATAAAGTCATTATCGTGGGTGACTTCAATATTCATGTTGACATTAATGATAGCCTTACTATTGCATTTAACCCTCTATTAAACACATGTAAAATATGTGATATAAAAATCATTTGTGATTGATTAAACATTTTCCATAGCAGGATTGATTTAATACATTTATTTACTCACTGAAAAACAATCCATGTTATAAAGACGCACCTACTGTACACCAACTGATCTGTACATTACTGAAGTTATTTAACTTGCACCTTGAAGTTTGGATAAAGTATTGACTATTAAAAAGCCAAAACATTCTACTAGCACAGCGTAAAGCAAATACTCAAACATTTCAATGATCTGTTCTGCAAAGTTAGGTTTGGAAACAATATAATTTCCTTTTGGGCGGGCATATATAACACGGCATAACACCGGAGCCCCGCTGCGGGGAAACTGTGGCGCTGTTCTGAGTTTGTTCTAATCCGTCAAAATGACAGACGGCTTTCAGATTCTTCCGTCATTGTTAAAAAAAATCTGTCATAGACGGAAAATATTCGGTTAACGCGACCTCTGGCATAGACACAGTGGCCTGATTGACCCTGTGTAGAATTATCATCCAGAAATCTGCTGTTCAATGAAGAGGACATGATGCTCTATCGGCTGACGTTATGATGATCATGAGTAGGGATGGGTATCGTTTGAAATGCATCGATTCCGATTCCGGTTCCGGTTCTGCTTATCGATTCCCCGTTTAGATTCCAAAATTGTAAAAGAAAGAGGTCAAACGTTTAGATAACAAAACTATCTTTATTCTTTTAAGCTTTAACTGACATTTTTACAAATAAAAAATATACATGCAATACTAATGTATTGCACAATAGCTGTGCTTTATTTTAACTGAGCTATGCCTGTGGCAAGCTATTAACAGGCATTACACTGTGCCTTGTCTTTTTCTTTTTTAGTGTGGTGGAGCCTCACTTTAGAGCGTTTACCGCGACCCATTTTTGGTGTTATGAAGTGACTGAGCTTGTGAACTGTCTACGGGAGGGCGGGGGGAGCCTTGCTACGGGGCAACTGTGGACCTCTGTGGACCTCTGTCGCCTGTCAGCGCAACTTAAATTAAGGGCGGTGCCGGCCGTCAGCGTACCGAGCCGGCCGTCAACGGCCCGCTGGCGACCGGCCGTTCTGTGATTCTCCAGAACACACAGATGGCCAGTCCGCTATGTATTCCACCGGGTCACCGTGGTGCAGACAGACCCGGTAGAATACAGGGTCTACCGCGTCTAGGAACCATTAAGCAGAACCGAAATTGTGTATTTGGTATGGGTACTCGGCATTTTCTTATCGGTTCTCATCTGGAACCGAGTTTCGGTTCCCAACCCTAATCATGAGTCAGTGTGAAGATCTTTGGGGGGTGCAAAGTTTGTTTTTCAGCTCTAATTCAAGGTTTTTCTTCACTGTTTCCTTTAAGCGCCTGCACATATCAGTGTTTTCTTCAGCTTGTTTTCTGGCCTCCTCTTCATATTTCAACTTCATTTCTTCCAGTTCTTTATTAAAGTTTTCCTCCATTCGTTTTTTCCCCTCTTCCTCCTGTTCTCTTCTCTTTTGATCTTCTTCTTTTCTTAGTTGTTTATGTTTTTCTTTTTCCTGCTCGTACTCGTCTTGCAACCTTTGAAGTCTTGTTTTCTCCTCTTCTCGTATCTTTTCATTTTCTTCTTGTTGTTGGATCCGTGCTGCTTCACTCTTCTTCTCCCATTCTTCTTTTTGCTTTTTTATGTCTTCTTTGTTCTGCTCTCTTTCTTCGTCAAGTTTTTTCTCCCATTCCTTTCGTTGATTTTCTTCCTGCCTTTTCTTCTCCTTCTCCTCTTCCACTCTCTTCTCCTCATCTCTCCTTCTCTCCTCTCGTTCCTTGTTGATATTTTCCTCCATTTCTTTAAGCTGTCTGGCTCTCCTCTGCTCACTTTCGTCTCCCTCTTGTTTCATTCTTCTCTTCACTGCTTCCATTTCCTCCTCGTGTTTTCGTTGCAGCTCCTCCCTCTCTCTCTGCATTTCTTCTTCCTTCTCCTTCAGGATCTTCTCCACTTCCTTCTTTATGGCCGCCTCGGCCTCTTCAAACATCTCTGAGGTGAAGCAGCTGCCGCCATTTTCCTTCAGCATTTTGTTGGTCTTCTCCATCAGCTCTCTGACTTGCCTGCGGTCGATCTGATTGTTATTGAAGACTTGGTATCTCCCTCCACAGTCATTTATCAGTTTCTTCAAAAGGTCATCAGATTGTATGTAACTCTTTATTGTTCCATCCTTCAGATCATCTCCTTTGGTGAATATAATGATGATGAAATCTCCAGATCTCTTGCCAAAACATTTTTTGATCAGTTTCACTGTGTCTATTTCCTCCTGGGTAAATCGGCCGACCGACAGCACCAGTAAGAACACATGAGGTCCAGGAGACAACAAGCTGATGCATTTCCCAAGCTCCTCTTGAACATCATCATTGGACAGTGTCGTGTCAAACAGACCGGGGGTGTCCACCACAGTGACAGGACGTCCATCAATCTCTCCTGTTGCTTTCGTGCAAAACTTGGTCACTGACTTTGAGCTGACAGTTGATTTAAAACATTCTTTGCCCAAAATGGTGTTTCCAGTTGCACTCTTCCCACTGCCAGTCTTCCCAATCAGCACCATCCTGAGACACTCTCTGTTCTGACTTTCATCATCATCTCCCTCCTGAATTTTCTTTCTAACATCTTGAAGTTCATCTTTAAGTGTTCTGATAGTGTTATCCAGCTCTACAACCTTCTCCATCTGAGCCTTGGTGAATATGTCCTTTGTAAAGCTCCTAGATCCTGTACCTCTCATCTCTTGCACAGCATCCAACAGCTCTGGGATCTGCTGTTGGTCCTTGATGTTGAGAACAACATTTCTTCCTCCACATCTCTGACAGAGCTCCTGGATGTCCATGTTCTCCTTTAGTAAGTTCACAACAGCTGGAGCTGTAGGATCTGACTCCACAGTGGACAGAATCAAGGTGAAGTCGTTGACTCGAGAGCTGAATGTGTTCTGGAGGGTCTCTATCTCTCCCTTGTCTTCATCAGTGAGGGGACCCACAGGTAGGACCAGGATGAAGGCATGGACGCCTTCAGGATCGCAGAGGGAGATACAGTTGAATGATTTCTCCATCACTTCCTCCTGAGGTTTTCCACACAAAGCAGGGAGCTCCACCAGGGAAACCCTTCGTCCACACACCTCTCCCTGATGTTTGACACACTCTGAGGAGTTGCAGACTGAAGGAAGCTCTCTCTGACCTAAAATGGCCTCGGCTGCTGAAGTCTTCCCTGCTCCTTTCCTCCCACACAGAACCAGGTTTAAAGCTGGTTTGGCCTCAGACACTGAAAAGGAAAACACAGAATTAGAAAAACTACTCTTCAACAAAAAACTAAATTGGATAACTAACCAATGAAATGGTAATATATTTTAAAAGGTGGACTTGAGTAAATGTGTCAGCTGTTATCTCAAAACTAGCTAAATCAACAGAGAGCTTGCATACATTAAATGAAGAAAATAAACATGTTTTACCCACAATCTACAAAACTGTGATTTTAGATGTTAATTTACATTAAATAATTTTCACTCAGTTCTGTTAAACTCACAGGAAGGTGGCAGTAGTCCATAGCTGCTGCTCCTCTGCTTCACAGGTTGCAAATCTTCTGACACTAAAAGAAATCCGAACATTCACAACATATTTCATGAATACTTGAGGAAGCATTGGTTGTTCTTTTTAAATTACGTCAATGTATGTTGTGTAGTATATCACAATAAACAGCATATTCACAGAAATGTTACTAAAGTACAGAGGTTAGAATTCTTTATATTAATTATCCACAATCAGAGATGGGGTCGTTACTCAAAAAAAGTAATATATTACATATTAGTTTAAAAGTAATATATTACTTTACTTCGTTACTCTGTACATAAAGTCTCACAAGTAAAAAACTTGTTACTTTACTCGTTTCTTTTAGTGGTGCACGATAATTAGGATATTAGGAATTATGACGTCATCCCGATAAACCCGATAACAGTAATAATAGCCCCGATAATATACAATATATTTTTTGGGTAAAACAAAATAAAAAAATACTGCGGTGTGGGTGGATTGGGATGAGGGCCGCTTGTTTTTCACTCGGCTCCTCCCGTTTTGCCAGTACTGTGGTATTAGTGGTATAGGAAGAGGGGAGTTTTTCCCAAATCCAGCGCTCCCTAACTCATGCCTGGCTGTGACGTAAATGGTGTGCAGCCGTGAAACCAGGACAGTAAACAAACATGTCGTCGGTAGTATGGGACTATTTCAAAGTTTCAGAGTTAGATAGTTCGCTTGCTATTTGTATTAACAAATGCAATGCACACTCCTTCATACTCTGATCGATAACGATATACGGGACATAAGTTTCACCACGGACATATGGACCAGTGATGTTAGCCCCGTTAGCATGCTAGCAGTGGCTGGACAAAGACTACAAACATTGACTGATTGACTCAATTATGTTTATTTGGGAAAATAAATATGGTGACTTTGAAGAGTCAAAACTGTTCTTGGCTTTGTTTTGTTCATAGTAGTAATGCTCATGTCATTTGCTCACTACTAGTCTATTTTTTACCACCAGGTGTGCAAAAACTACAGGTACATTTAATATATATATATAATATTATTATCGGTTATTGGTATCGGTATCGGTCTTGAGAAGCAGGAAGTTATCGGTATCGGTTTCAAAAAACCAATATCGTGCATCCCTAGTTTCTTTACATTATTTTTGCATTACTCAACAACAGCCTATAGCCAACACTTAAAACTTAGGCCTACATGTGCACACCAACAAGTCCTCCAACTCATACGACCAAATAGGTTGATTGTTCAAGCCCTTATTACGACCAAATAGGTAGTTTTTCAAGAGTTTGATACGACCTATAATTACGTTTGAAAGTTTTCGCCCTCTAGTGCTCCCGTTGACTGCAAACGTTGCAGAGGGTCGTTTATTCACAAATAACGCTCTCTGGAAAATCCTAAATTGTTGGATAGTTTGGCCATTAAAATGCTTTTTGATTGGATTTCTAGCGAGAAGTGTATATTGTACTTTTAGAATCCACGTCCAGTGGATGTGTAGGATATATAGTTTGATAGATATCACGAAGATGACTTGAGGTTTCGCCAAGAGAATGTGTATATGCGGCAGCTTCCATGTAAAGTTAGTTAAGGCACGGACAAACCAGGCCGATTATCAGCTCCATTTAACCATTAACTCCAGCTCTCGACACAGGTTCGGGAGCTTATCGCTGTAGAGTGAAAATGGAACGCACACGCTATTTGTTGTTTGTTTATATCACGCAGTCTGTTCTTCTTCTCTCGGTTATCACGCAGTCTGTCTTCCGGTTGTTGCCTCTTTTAAATGACGAATACACACTACCGCCGCCTGCTGGTAAGGAGAGTTATTGCCACTCACGCATGCGCAGTTCATACGTGCTTCTTGGCCGTCGGCTGAAGTCTTTGCGGTGTGTTCCAGTGCGACACATGGCCAAAACGCAGAGACGCGAGGCGACTGAACAGTCGGGGTCAGTCTGTGTCAGTTCTTTGTTGTCAGATTGGTGTGTCCGGGCCTTTGGCGTCAACAATATTTCCGGTCTCGAAGTTTTCATAATAAAACCAATGATCAAACAATTTAACAGTGATATCTGCAGTACTCATCCACTAAAAAACATCAGTTTATCCTTGTTAATTACATGACATTAATTGGTTTAAATTGTGTACAATGCTTTTGTGTTTTTCCCCATAGGCTTTTCCCTTTCGATTCCGAGAGACACATTTCTTTTTTCACAGGTTTTGATAGGCTAAAACATCAAACTACACCCACAAACTACTGGATGTTTTAGCCACAATGCACGTCGGGAGATGGTGTTTATGCAATATGAAATCAAAAAAATAAATAATAATAATAATACTTTATTCCGAGTGTTCTTGCTTTTCTCTTTGGAAGTCATCACATAACGGCATTGTAATACACGGTTCGGCTGCATTAAATATTACATATCTGCTGTAGTTCTTTATTTATAGACCCCTGATTAGAAGACCTTTGGACAGATTGGTGACGTGACGTGGATCATAAATACATCAGCAATTACACAACATATTCAATTTCTCTTCACACAATATGTCTCCTTGCAGTACCAACACTAATTCGGCTGACTTTTATATTTGATCCAATTGGTAGATAGGCTGTATTTACACCACAACAGTGCACAGCTGATAGAAAGGGACTTGTAGTTTTTAAAGATATTACTGATTTTCTTTGAATTAACCTGTTAAGCCCCAAGCTTGTTTTTCAGGTTTCAGGCTCGAAAATGACATTCCCAGAACAAATGACCATATCTTCCCTTCTAAAAGGGTTAAATTAATAATCTTTTTTCTCAAAGTAATGATAAACCTGTGAGTTGGATGTAGAAGAGTCAGAATCAATATAGATGTTTTTTATTTTAAAGAAAATTCAGATTGAACATGGTAAAAAACTGTAAATTATAGTGTCCGTCCAAAAATATGTTTGTACTTATAGTGAAAACTAACCTTGGATGATGGGTTAGTAGACTAAAAGCTTTAGGAATCCAAAGTACAACATATAATAAGTACCCTGTATCAAGATTGATGCAAAACAAGTGATATTTGACCTTTTTAGACATATTTAGCAAAAGAAAACCCTCTTTTGGGGCCATTTGGGTGGATTTTCCATATCTCTGGCCCCCCTTGCTGGATTTTGACATGTGACATCTCTTTTTAACCGTCAGAGCCAATGGAATCGAGGGTAACTCCCACATAGTCCTTATTTGGTCATGTGTGTGTGTTAGACTGCCGCATAGCCAAGACCGGAAGCTGTGATAACTCTGGTGGCTACCATTAGCAGCTAACTTTTGCTCTCCGATTTTTACATAACAATGGAATTATGGATTATAAATGAAAAAAATTATTACACAGACACATTATCAACCTATGGATTAACCGATTCAGCCACGTTTTTCCTCGTTTTAATGACACATCTATGGAATCGGGGGGGGGGGGGGGTGAATTAGTTTTCCGCACTGTCGCGGGAATATTTCCACAATGGAGCGAGCTTAAGTTTCGATTGCATGATATAGCCCAGCGCAACACCTTCGTCAAACATGTTGCCACTTGTTTGTACCATTTTCAGGCGATTTGTAATCTGTTCTAATGTGTTTTTTTGGATTTCGAGAAGCATATAGAACAAACAAATGTGTTTTATGAACATTTATCCATGCTGAAATTAGATTTAGATGTGTTAGGAGTGAGATAGAGATAATTATCTAATATATGCATCCAATGAAGCATTGCATGAAGTCTGTTGATGATCAGAGGGCTGTGAGCCAACGATCTGTGAGTCTGTTGGACATAAACTCCGTAGTAAATTTAGTCTACATTTCATGAGAGTTGTAAAACCTGAGAGCATTTTAAATCGCATTTGAACTAAATGCTTATATAATCTGTAGTTATATTGTTGATTTAATGTGTGAACGAGATATAGAGAAGGTTAAGCTGTCATTATTAGGCTGTAATTTGTTATATACTGTTGGAGTGGTAAGCAGGCGTATTGTTTTTGGATATTTGTGGAGTTAGGTGGTCCGTGAGTGTTTTTTTATTGGTTAAGTGGTCCTTGGTATGAAAAAGTTTGAGAAACACTGCGCTAGTGGATTGTCAAAGGGTGAGCCTCGTTGCGGGGAAATTATACAGATGGCTAGTCCGCCCCTGAAAAATGTCTATGCACACGTTATTATTAATAATAATAATAACACAAACATGTATTATTATGGGTCGAGGTGGTTCAGCCCCCGCCAGACGAACTTCGCGGCCACCAAGCGCACTGAAGGCTTAACGCCGGGGTGAGACAGGCCGTGCACCGCCTAAAAAATGGAGCGCCTCCAACTGGCGGGAACGACTGGCCGCGGCAGGCCTGAGCAGACGTCGCACAGGAGAGTAACGCCTGTGTCACCGAAAGCCACGTCTTCCAAACGCAGCCCCAAGCTGTCCTCCTTCAGGGCCTGTACGCCGGGGTCCGTGACCTGGTCCGTCGCCATGCGGGTATAATCCAGGCCCAACTGGACGGCCCCGATGATGACCCTGGAGAGGCAATCTGTGACGAGGTTCGATTTGCCAGCCACGTGTTTAATGTCTGTGGTGAACTCTGAGATGTAAGACAGCTGCCGCTGCTGACGTGCAGCGGTTTGTGGTCGACAAACGCCGTAAACTTACGACCTTCCAACAAAAAACGGAAGTGCCGCACGGCCAGCCAGAGTCCAAGGAGCTCTCGGTCAAAAGTGCTGTACCTGCGTTCCCTGGGCGTCAGCTGACGGCTGAAAAAGGCGAGCGGCTGCCAAGAGCCCTCCACCCACTGCTCGTGCACCGCACCAACGGCGTAGTCCGATGTGTCTGTGGTAATGGAGATGGGAGCCGTGGATGATGGGTGCGCCAACAGAGCCGGCTGCGCCAACAGAGCCGGCTGAGCCAACGCGGTCTTGACCTCCGTAAAAGCAGACTCAGCTTCCGCCGTCCAGTCGATCGCCTGGATGGGGGTCGTACCCTTCAAAGCCTCACACAGCGGCCGCATAATGTGGGCGGCCCGGGCGATGGAACAGTGGTAGAAATTCACCATCCCCAGGAACTCACGGAGCGACCGGGCTGTGAGTGGGCGAGGAAATGACGCAAAAGCCTCAACAGCCTCAACCTTCGCCGGCAGGGGTGCTGCACCGCCCTTGGTGACGCGGTGTCTGAGGAAGTCAATGTCAAAAACCCCGAACTGGCACTGGTAGGATTGATTATCAACCCGTGTTGACTGAGCCTCGTGAAAAGGGCTCGGAGGTGTGACAGGTGCTCTTCTACCGAAGCGCTGGCGACGAGTATGTCGTCCAGGTAAACGAACACGAACGGCCAGGTAAACCCACACGGGCGCCAACCGCCGTCCAGAACGTCCAGGTAAACGAACACGAACCCGCAGCACCGAATCCATCAGGCGCTGGAACGTTTGGGCGGCGTTCTTGAGCCCAAAAGGCATCTGCAGGAACTCGAAAAGTCCAAACGGTGTTATCACTGCTGTCTTAAGGACGTCCAGGGGATGCATGGGCACCTGGTGGTAACCACGCACCAGATCCACTTTCGAAAACACCGACGTACCGGCCAGATGTGCTGAAAAGTCTTGAATGTGTGGCACCGGTCAGGTGTTGTGGCGTCGTTAAGGCGGCGGTAATCCCCACACGGGCGCCAACCGCCGTTCGGCTTGGGAACGACGTGTAGAGGAGAGGCCCAAGGACTGTCAGAACGGCGGACGATACCCAGGCGTTCCATGGTTGAAAATTCCGCCCTCACTACTGCAAGCTTAGAAGGGTTCAACCGCCGGGCCCTGGCGTAGACTGAGGGACCCTCGGTGGTGACGTGGTGCTTCACCCCGTGCTTGGTGGTGAGCGCGGAGAAGGTGGGTTGCGTCAGGTCTGGAAATTCAGCCAACAGCCTGAGAAAAATGTCCGCTCCCAACAGCGAGCCTGACAGCCCGTCGTACGCTGCCTTGCCAAGTGTACACACGAGGGAGGAAAACGTCAAGGCATCAACCAACCTAATTGTGACGTCTGTAGTCAACGCACTATAAAGGACTACAATTCCCACGGCGCCTGTGCTAACGCCACAGTGATGGGCATTGGGCAACCTGTTGAGAGACGCCGTCGAGGAACAGTTTTTAACCGTACTCGTACCGTACACGTACACAGATCGTAGGCTACAAGTACCCTTTAAGTTATGAAGTTATAAGAATTATCAAGAAAGAAAGAATACCTACGTTTTTTGTTATTTTATTTGAGTTTGCCTATTTCTTTTGAATATTGTAAAGGCCTATTTTCTTTGTTGCATGTGAAAAAGTTTGTTATTTTATTTTGAGCAAACACATCGCAACATCTTCTAAACCATCGGAGGCCAAGCAACACTTCAAACTGTGAGTAATTTAAAGGAAAGAAACGAGTTAGAACTGTCTGTTTAAGGCGTCTAGTGGCTTGATGGAAACCAAGGAAGGAAGCCACGGCATTGTTAAAAACTCTCGTGACGAACAAATCCGTGTGGAATTTAATTGATGCCACCATATTATTATAATGAATGAAATACTCTTGGAAATGAATGGATACGAGCGGATGTGAATCGTGAGTTTACAAATCACGGACTTCATAGTTAACATATATATATATTAGGGCCGGGACTTTAACGCGTTAATTAAGATTAATTAATTACACAAAAATTAACGCATTTTAATCGCACTAATTTTTGCACCGCGGAACGTTTCTCACTGCTCAATGCTAAACATATAGCAGCTAGCGTGGAAGCTAGCGTGGAAGCTAGCGTGGACGTCAGCCCGACTCCGAGTACAAGGAGAACCCACACTCAACCAGATGACTGGTTTCAGGGCCAGGATAACTAAGTCCACGTCTGAACAAATAACCAACTCCCTGGCTCACTGGATTGCACTCGACTGTAGACCACTTGGAGTGGTAGAAGATAAGGGGCTGCAAAAAAC
>CALSBZ010033056.1:4916-15711 GCA_943591055.1 Gobionotothen gibberifrons
ACACACACACACACACACACACACACACACACACACACACACACACAGATAGCTAGCTCCAGCCCCTGATACTGCTGTCCCCAAGGCCTTCTGGAGCCTTTTTTAACAATGTGAGTATAAAACAATACATAATAATATTGAAAAAGTAGATATAATGAACACATACAGTATATAATGTTTCTCTCTCTCTTTCTCTCAGGTCTCCATAAAAAGTGCTACGTCTACATCATCCCACAGACCACCGTCTGGATTCCGGTCGTGGCTGAACCTGTCTCTGTGGTCCTGCCTGGGTGTCGTCGTGCTGCTTCCCTGAAGGCTCCCACAGGATTGCTGACATCTTCGTGGATTCATCTTCTTATTACAGATACATGCATTTCCTAACATTTGGTCTACCTATGTTGTAAAATGTATTATCTCTTCGATTTACACACGGCATCTATTGCACGTCTGTCCGTCCTGGGAAAGGGATCCCTCCTCTGTTGCTCTCCCTGAGGTTTCTCCCATGTTCCCCTTTAAACTGTGGGTTTTCTCTGGAAGTTTTTCCTTGTACGATGTGAGGGTCTAAGGACAGAGGGTGTCGTATTGTCATACTGATATTCTGAACAAACTGCTGTTGTATTTTCTGTAAAATGTCTTTACTGTAGGGTATTTTTATTATTTGTACAGCACTTTGGCTCAACCAAAAAGTCGTTTATAAATGTGGTATATAAATAAAACTTGATTTTATTTTATTTGAAAGGGTGTGCGCCAATGTTCCATATAGGACCAATAATTTCACCATATATGTAAATAATCTCTAATAATTTATCAAATGCTGCTTTCCATTTGTATGCAGATCATACTGTTATTTATTGTTCATCCTCTTCTATAGAGCAAAGTCTTGATTTCCTCCAGTCTGCCTTTGATGTTCTTCCATCCCATTTATCTCAACTCAAGTTAGTATTACTGTGGCTCTTTCCTGCTGTAACGCTGCAAATTTCCCCGCTGTGACGCTGCAAATTTCCCCGCTGTGGGACTAATAAAGGTATTCTGATTCTGATATTAAATGCAGACAACTCCAAACTCATGATATTCTCAAATGGCAAGAAGTTAACTTCTTTTCTCCCCAAAATGTGTACTGTTCAAGGGACTAACATTGAAAGGGTCACTACATACACATATCTAGGTTTTATTATTGATCAGAACTTATCTTTCAAGTCACACACTGAAAATGTTGTTTTAAAATTAGGTTTCTCCTTTTCAGACAAGGAAAAATTTGAACTCTGCAAGATTTTACCAGTATTGGATTCTGGTGATCTGCTTTACATGAATGCCTCTGAACTGTGCCTAAAGAGTTTGGATACTGTGTACCATTGTGCGTTATGTTTTATTATTTGGAATAAATATGCACTTTATGAAAATTATTAGTTGGTTACTGTTAGTGGATATGTTTTCTGTAATACTTGTAGCATATTTATTCTCCAGTTTATGCATTTGAGTGACTTGCAGTTAATGCTCGACATTCAATTCAAAACCTTTATTTATCCAGGTAAAATCCCATTGAGATCAATGATCTATTTTTCAACATTCCACATGAAGACATAAACAACAAAAGGACATCATACAGCAAAATGTACAGGGATTACAATTTACATATCTATCCACATGATCAGGTACCAACAGCATCTGATTGTGGAGCATCCAACCGAGCTTTAAAAACATGTAGTTGTACCAGATTGGTAATTTTACATTATTTTTGCAGACTGTTCCAAGTTAGTGGAGCTGCACATCTAAAAGCTTTCTTCCCTAAGACAGTCCTAGCACTTGGCACATTTAAGAAAACCACAGCATGAGATCTCAGGCAATAAGTACTTTCAATTAGCTGAGAGATCAGGGAGCAGATGTAAGATGGTACTTTATCCAACATGGCTTTGTAAATGAAAATGTACCTGTGACTGAGCCTCCGTACAGTAAGTGATGGCAAAACCGCCTTGGTATACAGTGTACAGTGATGCGTAAGTGCTTTACAGTTTGTCACCAATCTCAGTGCACTGTGATACGCAGCATCTTTTATTTTTAAGCAGGTTATTGATATGACGTTTAAAAGTGAGACAATCATCAAGCCAGATACCCAAGTATTTGTAACAGGTAACCACTTCAAGTTGTATTCCTTGCGTAGTTACAATATCCAAAGCAGTCAGAAGTCAGAACACCATTAGTGATGTTTAACCACTCAGAAGACAGCCCATCAAAATGAACCCATTGGGACCTTTCAGAGAGGTAGTTCACAAACCACCCCACTGCATGGCAGGATAAGCCAATACTGACTAGCCTCTGCGTCAAGATGCGATGATCAACGGTATCAAACGCTTTGGACAGGTCAATAAATAGAGCTGCACAACTCTGCTTATTGTCTCAAATACTCACCACATCATTCACCACTATCATTGTGGCAGTGATGGTGCTATGTTGCTTTCTGAAGCCTGACTGATGTTTAGACAGGATGTCATTTGTACATAAAAACACCTTTACCTGCTCACTCACTAGGCTTTTCAAGAACCTTGGCCAGAACTGACAATTTAGAGATGGGTCTATAATTGTTTAATAAGCTGGCCTCCCCTCCTTTTAGTAGTGGCAGGACATAAGCTGACTTCCATACTTTTGTGATTTTGTTGTGGAGCAATAAAATCTGCAGCTATCTTTAAAAAGAAAGGTTCTACATTGTCCGGACCAGCCGGCTTTTTGGGATCTAACTTGGTTAAGAGTTCACGAACAACATCAACAGTAAAAGGAGTAAAACTGAAAGGGTTTTCCAGACCACATTGTTCAGAGTCACCGACTGTGGTGTTCACAGAAGCAGAATTAGAAACAGAATCAAACAGAGAGCCACAGGACACAAAATGCTCATTAAAATTGTTTTGTATGGTGGCCCTATCCGATATAGAGCCAAGGTCAAGAGAGCACAGGAAAAGTTGATGAGAGAAAAATCAAAACCTAGTTTTTATTACAGTGTTTGTATTTTTACATTAATTACATTTGTATCACAAAAAACGATGGACACTTCCATTGTTAAATTTGATCTAGCAAAGGGTATTTTCGGTGCGAAATGTGAAGTTAACACTACTAGAAATAACAACTAACCGCTATCCGCAAAGCTAGCATCACAGCCACTGCTCCGTTTTCACAAACATTTCCACACGCTATGAGTATGGGAGTACTTCTATTAACTTCGTCTTGATCTGTAGATCTGATTTGATGTGTCGTGTGTCCCCCAACTCCTCTCCAAAGTTCAGATATTTAATAAAATACTCAGGGGAGTTTCCTGAAATTTCATGCCAAAAGCCCAGCACTAGGCCCTGGGTAAATTAAGAGGCTGATCTCGGGCACTTTTCTCCACTTTTTCCTGGTGCTAGAAACTCAAGTCAGGCATCCCTGGAATTGTCTCAGAGAGTAGATGATCAGTGGGGCCTTGTTTTTACTGAAACATGATGTTTCGATGTATATTTCCATTGAAAATGCTAACCGCTAGCTGCAAAGCTAGCATATAGCAGCTAAGACACTTTAAGACACTTAAACGGAGCAGTGTAGTGTTAACTTCCTGTTTGAAGTTGTTGCTATGGAAACAACATCACGGAGAAAAAACGGAGAAAAAACTAATATCTTCTACATATAATAACGGACAAAGTAAATAATGAAGTGTAGGCTTTGTTTAAATGTTCGGAATTTGACCGTGTATGATGGTCCTCTTGAGTTGCCGTACAGCCATTGCTCCGTTTTCATGTTTTTTTAACATGTTTTTCACAAACATTTTCACACGCTAGGAGTATAGGAATATGTCCATTCGGTTCGTCATGATCTGAAGATGTGATTTGCCCCGAGCACCCCTGGGTAAATTACCGTACAGCCAATCAGAGTCATTGGAAGTGACGTCATTGGTAAGCGACGGATATGCACCCGAGTCAATCGGGTACTGACACCGTTACAAGCTTCAAAGTTGTATTTATTATCTGAATTTGCCGAAAACAAGTTTAATATTCTGAAAGCCAAGCCTTTGTTTAATTGAAATCAGATGAAAACAAACTTAAACGGACCCTGCCGTGTTATCTATGATTACTACACCTTACATTCATAATTTCAGCCGGGGGAGGGGCGGGGGAGCGGCGATTTCAGAGCTGTCATCTTTCCTTTCCAAGCTTAAAAAATGTATTTGTATGTAACGACCACCTCAGGCGACCAGCAGGGACCAGCAGGGACCACCAGATTCGTGCTCTGGACTGAATTTGCAGTGAAAAAACGTGAGTCACTCTCAAGCATTGTATTGTAGTGTGTGTATTTGCTAGCTCCGCTTTGCTAACAGAGTCCCTAGCATGCTAACGGAGCACACTCTTACGTTAACACTATTGTCAATATAGACACAACGTTATACAGTGTTACATTAACACATTAATGTCGACATAATTAGGTCTATATGGTTGAATATGGTTGTTTGCACCGTTCAAAACACAATATAAACACGTTTATTCAAGTCTCAATTATGTATTGCAACACGTATGTTCTCTGTGTATGCTAACTATGCTATGTGTGTGTGCGTGTGTGTGAGCCATGGATGTATAATAAGAACTGGATACAGCGTGGGAGGCGGGGCCTCATTCATTCCTATGAGAGTTGCTCATTAGCGCATGATGATAAAATGGGGCAACTTTTGAGAGAGTGAAACGTCACAGATTACCCGGCATGCCTGAGAAGTACCCGTATGTGCGCTCATAGAGCATGCGCAACTTTAACCAAAATGCTCGTTCACATCAAGCACGTCAATTTGCGTACACGTAACAGCACCACGCGTTCATGACAGCATGGTGGGTTGTTATTATGATGGCTGACAAGGCGGCAGTTAGCAGCTAACGGCTAGCTAGTAATTATGCTAATGTACACATCACTCGTTATGTACTTGTATTACGCTGTAACAGGATCTAGTGATATCCAAGCAACAGAGCTTCATTTAGCATGAAATAATTATTGCACTATATATACTATTAGCTTATTCGTTATTAAAGCGTTCCAGGAGAGTAGTTTAGGATAAATGAGACCAATGGAGTCTCTGTCTTAAGTTTCAAATGGTTCTTTAATTCAAATGTGGCGCGGTAATGTAACAAGCAGGATCGTTCAAAGTGGAGGAGGACACAGCTGCAGCTATGTCCTCCGGGAAGGGGTGAAAAAGAGACCCCAGCTGTGCTCACCGGCCGCCTTTATACTCTCTCTTCTGTGGGGGAGGGAGCCAGCCGCCTTAGTCTTCAACGTCCGACTTTGCACATAACAGAGGATTTTTCATTGTATATTCAACACATGACTAAACACGCCTTGGTTCTACACACTCGCCTGCATCACTTTTTATCTTATCACAACGGCTGGTATTGTTTACGTTCGGTTTTACATTGAGTTCAAGCTTCCGTCAGTATTTCAGAGATAACTTCCGGAATAGATTTTCAAAATAAACTTGTATTCTGGTTCTGGCGGAAGTCATTTCAAAATAAAAGCTTAACTTACATTTTGCGTGAATAATTCTGTTTTTCAATAAAATCAACATTTAAGCTAATTTATGTCATTACAACATTGATTTAATTACCAACAGTCCCTCCTTACACACATTAAAAGTGTGTACAAAATACTGAAATCAATGAGTTCTTCATCTGAACTTAACTCAGTACAAAACTCATATAAAAACATACAGTCAAAAATGGAATGGTTCAATAACCTCAACTTTATAAAAATACAAAAATACTTTGTTTGTGCTTTAACATAGAAGTTTTCCCTTGTGCATAACTTCTAGTATTAATCATTCAATTTCATTCTTAAAAATAGCAGCATGGCTTGGTATTGGAACATTTCTTTCTCCCTCCTTTCACAAAAACCATTCACATATCACGCTCAGTGTTAAAGCACTTGTTTTTACAAAGTGTCACAGGAACAGAGTATTTCTGAATAGTGCAAAGTAATATAAAACACAAAATGTACTATCTTGAAATAGTATACAAGAATACAGAATACAAATTAACTATCTTGGAATAGTGTAAAGTAATTTGAAATGGATTCACTCTATTTTAGCATTTTGGCTTGTTCGCTTTTCACATAATTTGGACAATCTCATCATCTACATCCATCTCTGTTTCTGGGGGTAGGTTGTCTTATTCTGCTAGCATTTGTAACTGTTATCTCTGTTAACTGTTATGTACCCTCCTTTCTATCATACCTTTTAAGGTATGAAAGTAATATGTTCTCTAGAAGAGGCCGTCGTGATCAATTTGTCCTCCATATTACCAAACATCTACTCTGGCATTCCAGAGAGTCATTTCTGGGAGAAGATTTTGGTCAGTTACAACAGTTGCAGAATTTCATCATTTGAAAGTTCCTATTTCAGTACCTTCGGTGGTCTGTGCTAATGGAGTGATAAAGTCCCTGTAATGGTGTGAACACCAGTGTAATATCACTAACTCATCATACTAATTACTCTTCAGTTCTGATCTACTTAAAGAACTATACTAAATCCCTTTAACAGTGTGTGCAACTTTGGGTGCCCGAGCATGTGATAATTACTCCCTTGGTTATCAAGGATCCTAAAAACAGAAGTCATTGGGCTTGTTTGCAGTTTAATTTAGGATTCTTTCTCATGGCAGACATGTCTCTACTTTAAATAACATCTCTAAATGTCAGGTCATCTAGTTTAATGGATGACCTCTAAAAGGTGGTAGCACTTGTCTTTTTAAAACTCTACATCTTGAACGACAAACAAGTGTTACTTCTCTGGTAATAACTATGCTACAATGGTGAAAACAATATGGTTGGAATACCATCTCTGGCTTGGTTGGAGTTCTACCTTTAACATTATCCATAGTGGTTTCTAAAACTATTCCTTTAAACTGTACATCTATATTGTAACAAATTAAATCTTCCCCAAATTCACACATGAATAAGAATCTCTAAAAGAATAATTTGTTTATATTATGAAAAGATTGAATATGTTCCACCCTCAGTGTGTTTTAGGATTATTCTCTCATTTGATAAATGTGTTTATGTGTAAAACTCACTCCCGGTTTCCCTCTCTCCCCCTCTGGTCGTCAAGCCACGACCCCCTCACATTCTGCTGGCCCCCTTCTTCTCCTCTTGGTTCTTGAATCCTTCCGCTGCAACTCTCTTCAGTGGCACAACTGCTTTGCCTGTACAGCCTCTTCGCTGTTGGATGGAGGGCGTATTCTGCTCTCATGTCTTCTGCAAAGTCTCGTAGCTCAGCTTGCAACTTCATGTCCTGTCTTGAGGGACCGATGAGATTATACCTCTTTCAGCATGCTGTCTTGGTCTTGGATGCCTCGGGTGAAGATGATTCAGCTCGAGTTCTCTGACTGCTGGATGGAGGAGGAGGAGTCTCTTGTGGTGAGGTCATTTGTCTGCTGAAGTTGGGGTCGTAGCAGTCTTTCAGGCAGAAAGAGAGAGAGAGAGAGAGATCTCGGGAATGCATCATCTATAGATAATTCCAACACACTGAGGAAAAAACAAATCCAATCCCCTCCACTCTATTCTCTTAATCATACTATCTGTTTTTTATGTTAAACGCCCTCTAAACCCAATAATTTTACCATATCCCAAAACACTGCTTTCAGCCACTGTAACATGTTTACCCCAAATACTCTTTTAGGAACCCATTTTCTTCTATAAACTGAAATACCTACATTCTTCGAGCACCTCATATTTCACACACTATAAAAGAACGTCTTCTCATTTTTCTCTATTATTTTAAATCTCACTGTTATTTAGAACATATGTAACTTCTGTTTTGGACATATCTGTGCAATGTCTCCACAATCTGCTGGGGAATCTTATTCATAGAGTTTGTGCGTACAAAGCTGTACTTGTGGGTTGGCAGCCTGTTTCTACTGTAATCATTTTCAATAATTTTGCTCAGGTCACCGATCGGTCACCGATCGGTTGTTTATAACTTATCAGGGGGTGTTATGGTACAGTCTAAAACATGGATCCAGTGAATTTGGTGATTCACCTAATCTGTAAATCCCCATCACTTACATATCCTGATCACTTAAACCCATCTCATCATTTGATATAAAAACTGCATATATGGGGGGTGAATCATCTTGATTATAACCTCCTCACCTGGCAACCTTGAAGGAACTAGCGTTTCCAACTCCTTCTCTCGTTGCTCAGGGGATCTTTTGGCTCTGGGGATAAGTGAAAGTCTCTGAAACACAGCTGGAGTTTTGTTAGTGATGTGGGCATTCTCTCTTAGTGAACTAATGGATCCATGTCTTACATGATATTGTACTCCCCTTCCAACCAGAAAGGTGCCAACTGTAATGAGCACAATCAACAAAACTATTCTGACTCTTATCCCTCGTGGACCCCACAATTGCTTTGGCTTTGTTCTCGACTTAATCTGTATTTTCTCCATGGTTGTCAGTTACAAAATTCAAATTATGAGTACAAAAATAATTTATTCTAAATTTGGACTATTTTTCAGGTGTAAAACAAAAAATAGGTTTTCACTTTAGTGTACTACCTATACAAATCTAAAGACAATTCATCTATCGAGCTGTTTCTATCTTATTCTTATTTCTATTTATTGTTTTGTTCCAGCTCTGCCAAATCAGTCCTAACTTCCAATAATTTCTGGAAGGTGCCAGTGAAGGGTGATAATGTGTGAGGTGGTGTCAATTTGCTCCTTTTATCTTTACCTTTAAACCGGAGTGCATGTGAAGTTCGTTACAACTTCTCACGGTTCCGTCCACCTGGGTTCAATCTCACTGTCTTTTGTGAACTTTCACCCTCACCCAATCACCTGGCCGAAACGGAGTGTCTTTTGGTGTCTCATCTGGTGTCTCTGCAGTTCTCTGAACCTGTGTAGACAAGACTTGGATAATATTACTCAGAGCCCTGACATATTCATACACTTCAATTTATCTGATACCCAAAGCTGGATCACTCCCTCCTTGGAGAAGGCCCAAACCTCGGCATACTTGTTATTGTTAAACACTTGTTATTATTTATTAACTACTACGTCACTGAAATCAACATATCTGTATAATCATGACACTCCCTCCTTTGAGCATAACATGCTCAATTAATATGATTACCCTATTATGTACAGAACGTGTAAAACGCATAACGTTGTACCAAATCAATTTAACTGCTCCGTGTACCCTTAAGGCGTACAAAAATATCATATGGTGTATTGTATAAAAACATATTCACTAAAAACCTGCCATTAGTACAAAAAATAGTTTACACTGTTTCAATAACGGCTTCAGTCATGGTATTATGCATCATTGTTTCTGCGAAAAATAATACCCCTGGTTTGGATAATGCATCTCAATAATTCTAGAATTAGAGGCTTGTCTGACACTGCTGAACCAACATATGATAAAATATTTCTCTTAACTAGAGTGAAAATACGAACTATTTTCACAAAAGGTGACATGTCGAGAACATGAAGGTCTTGTGCCCCTCACTAAAAATGAGATATTGCCTTACGCACTACATTATAAATCAGTAAAGTCACTCAAGAATAAATAGATAAAGACTGATTTTTTAAACTGTTATAAAATCCTAGAACTCCTTCATCTAAGCTCTCAATCAGTGTTATTCTATTTAGTTTACAGCTCATGCCTTAGAACAGATACTTCAGACCTATTATAAAATTGTGTCTCTGTGAAAATGTAATCTGACTCCTTAAATCACATAATTTTTTCTAAAAAACTAGGCTTCCACTAATAATAAATGAAGTTCCCCTTTAAACACAGCCCCGGTCTTCTGACGGGGTCTATCTATGTACTGGCTGGTTGGTTGTGCCAGTCTCTGCCGCTCCGACACTCTTCTCCCTCTAACAGTCACTCTCTAGTTCTGCTGGGTTCTTGTTGACTTCTTCACTGGTTTGAGACAAGCGACCCTATCTGAACACCTCCCTTTGTAGCCAGACTTCACCACAGCAGAATCGAGTTTCTGTTTTCAGGTCTCAACAGCTTCTCGTCAGGTGTATCGCCGTCCCTTGAACTGCAGTCGGTGTAAACAGGAGGACTTGGTAAGGATCTCCCGTCTTCATATTTTGGGTGGAAATCCATCGTCTTGACCTCACTAGCTGTGTGGACTCAATAGTTTTCTGTGTGGGGGAACAACATCACTCGTAATCTCTATCCTTCTCATAATTACAAAAATAGTCTGCTTAATGTTCTATTATATTTTAATCTTTACTTATCTATTCATGTTTTATATTTAAATGCAATATGTTATTCTCAATCTTTCAAATAAGATTCTACCTCTCCCTCCTGTGGTCTCAGATGTGGCTTAATGTAGCTGGATTTAAAAGATACCCTCCTGGGCTGAAGATGCATCACCTGGTGGTCTGGCCCTCTGAGCTCCCTCATCGTTTTGGTTGGCAGGCTGTCTGGGGTATTTGGTCCCTGTTTGGCACCATCTGGTTCATGTTTGGCGCCATTCCTCCTCTTGGTTGTCCCTGGAATCCTCTGCCACCACTGTGTCCTCCGCGGTGCTGAAATTGTACATCTTTGTACACGGGTGTTGGTGGCTGTGATTGGGTGGGGACATACACAGGGGTTTGTTGCGTCTGAAATTTGGGATTATACTGTTGTCTCTGAGGCTTCTGAAATGGTGTAGGAAAGTATTGTGGTGCTTTTGGTTGCTGTAATTGGTTTAGCGGACATTCATTGGACCAATGTGCCATCTGTCCACATCTGAAGCAACCACCTCCTCCTCTGCCTCTTCCTTTTCCTCGGAAACCTCCTCCTCCCCTTTGTTG
>CALSBZ010033061.1:6043-16993 GCA_943591055.1 Gobionotothen gibberifrons
TGAAGCTGGTGGCACCCAAGCAGAGACACTGGATCTTCTTGCACTTTCATTGTTGCTCTTATCTTCTTCTCAAGAGTCTCCTGTTGTTTGCGCATTTGCTTTTTTTTCTCACTCAGGATACATTTCTTCCTTTCTTCGATTGCCCTGGTTGCCCTTCGGAACATTTCAGGGGTGTAAAAGCTTCCTCCGTTCTTCTCTGCTATATTTCTGATCTTGTCGAGCAGCTCTCTGACCTGAGAACGATCCTTTAGGTCATTATTGAAGACGTGGTACTGCCCGTTACATCTGTCCACAAGTTCCTGCAGGTCTTCACTATCCTTCAAGAACTCTTCGATAGTTTGGTCTTCGAGCAGATCACTGTGGGTAAAGAGAACCATGCTGTATCTGTCTGCTTCCTCTCCAAAGATTTCCTGAATCTTCTGCACTGTCTGCTTTTCTTCCTCAGTGAATCTGCCCAGTCTGATGACGACCAGGAAGACATGGGGTCCAGGAGCAGCACAATAAATGCTCTTACCAACATCTTTTCTGGTCTTTTCTTCATCAATCCTGGTGTCAAACAGACCTGGAGTGTCAACAACAGCAAATCTTTGTCCCTCCACTTCACCAACAGCCTTTTTACAGACAGTAGTCAGAGATTTAGGAGAGAGCTCTGATTTAAAGTACTGTTTGCCCAGAATGGTGTTTCCTGTGGCGCTCTTCCCAACTCCGGTTTTCCCCACCATCACAATCCGGAGCTCCTCATATTTGTCTCTAGTCGAGTCTGAGGGGCAGAATGGATATTATTTATTCTCAGTTGTACTTTATAAGCACTTTATATTATGCTAGATAACCTTTAGGTTTTCTTGTTTGACAAAAAACATAAACATACCGTAATGAAACTGAATGAATTGATCTTGATGAAGGCTTTCAAAGGCACAATGAAGGAGTCAGATTCCTTTAGGTTTCAATGATTTAAAGGTTGCTTGCATTAATCTGACTAATCACTCATTTCTCTTTTATTGGTTTGATTATTTTGGTTCTTTTAATTTCTTCCCCTTTCTTTGTTTTTGTGTCTGTAACTATTTGTTTTTGCTTATGTGGCTGTTTGTTAACTTGCTAGCTGGCAACGTTATCGTTTGCCTTATCAAATCATTATCGACTGCTCAATAAACCCAATAAAATAAACAGCAGATTATTTTCGACACTAGTACTGTATAGCTGTCCGTTTATAAAGTGATGATGTGTAACTTTTTTGTAACTTTTTGTTTTGTTTGTATAGTGCTGTGTTCATCGGAGCAACTGCAATGGCTGATGCAAGGAAAAAATGTAAATGATGAAACTGTGAGTTGAAGGCAAAAATACCCATAATATTAGGTTCAACTTAAAATTATTGCTTTCATCTAACATATACCGTTATGTGAAATCTGTTGACATAATACATTTCATTAAAGTTAACGTTTCCGTTTTTTTCTTTTTTTTCCTTCCGCTACGTAGCCAAGATGGCGTTGAGTATGACACGTGTCCAATGTTCCACACTCAACCTTTTGACCGTTATGAGAGCACCATCTTGGTAATTGTAATGCATTTTGGAGCAATTTTAGGCAAAGAAATATGCACATTGAGACAGAGCACATGTTGCACACAGATTAATGGGGCGAAGCCTGCGAGCTAGTTCAGGCAGTCAACTCGAGCACCAATGATACATTAACACGTGACACACCTCGTCCCTCTTACAACCAACCAAACACCTTCTCCTAAACATGCCACTCTATTTAAGCTGCCAGGTCTTCCTGCCTCTGCCTCGCTGTGCTGCTGCTGCCACTGCTGTGTTCATGTTCCTGCTGCTGTGTTTCATGTTGCTGCTGCTGCTCACCTGCCCCCCCACCACCCCAGCTTCCACCTGTAGGCTCGGGGGATAGTTATCTAATCATCACTCATGTTCTTTGTAAATCTGTGGAGTGATGAGGCCCGAGCCTAGACGCCAAACTCAAACTATATGCTGCTATAATAAACATATTAAGAACACGTGAGTTGTCTGACTGAACTTCCTTAGTTGAATTCTAGAGAGTTCTATGGGATTAGTTTTGTGTCATAAAGTTAAAGGAACACTTTCTCAGAATCAAGCAAAACTAAGAGTTTAAGAGAGAAAAAAACTGAGTCAAGCAAAATCAAGTTAATTTAAAAAATAAAACTATAAGTTGCAAACAAATCATTTGTGTAATCATCTAAACTATAAGTCTTTTTTCTTTGTTTTAACATAGGTTTTTTGTATGCAATTCTTGTTACTTCTTTCTCAATGATCAGACTTTTGCTCTCGCTGCAGCTCTCTCATTTGCGCTCCCTCATTTTTTGTTTTAGATTCTGACACAAGCCTCCCAGGTGGGCGGGACTTTCAGGGGTGTGTCCCCATTGGCTACTCAGTTTTTGAGTGACAGCCCAGTCCTCCTGTTGCCCTCCAGCCTCTCAAGTTTGGGCAAAACACTGAATACAGGCCAAAACCCGGAAAAACTTGACAGCAACCTAGGTCTGGTCTGTTTAATAAAGCAAATCTGCCACTTTTATATTGTAGAATTTGTTAAATTAAAGCAGTCTTTGATTGTTTGTCCTAAACATAGCCATATATCCTTTTGAAATGTCTTTAAAAAATAACACATTACAGTTTATATTGTGTATCACCTTTAGCTTGAAAATACATAGATGTGTTTTTTATCTATAAAATAAATAGATAGACAGACAGACACTTTATCAATCCCAAATTGAGAAATTATTTCACAACAGCAGTGTGTTCAGGTGTTCAGGTATTAAAATATTTAAAGTTGGAATAAAGTATAAACTACACAACACAAGTATAATGCACAGCAATCCATAAGATAAGTCCGATATTTTATTTTCATGAAAACTCCTCAGGAGGCACCGACACTAACGTGGCCGAGTGGACTTCGGAGTTTGCTGCATGAGATGCACTGTACAATCTGTGGTGTAGTGGGCTGTCACTCAAAAACCGAGTAGCCAATGGGGACGCACCCCTGAAAGTCCCGCCCACCTGCTTGATTCTGAGAAAACGTACCTTTATCTTTATGACACAAAACTAATCCCATAGAGATCATGTACTCACCATGTTTGGCTTCCTTTGCATCATAGGCCATGTTTAAGTTGTGGAGGACAGAGCAAATGTGGAGCACTGAATGTTTTCAAGTCTGCAACCACACCTCTCCATGAAAGCTTCCTCCAGCAAACCACACCCATATCACCATGTTGACAGCAAAGCAAAGTGAAGATGAGGTTTGTATAGTTCTTCATCTGCAGAGTGTTTTCTTGGTCTGAACGCTCACGAGAAGAAGCATTTTATTCTAAAAGTAAAATAGTAGTTACTTAATGTACCATTAATGTATTCGAAAGCTAAAGTCAATCCACCATAATGGTAATTAGTTTATAAAAATGACTTCAGATGTACTCAAACATATTGGAGTATATTGTCCATCTGTTTTGGGACATTTTGTTCATTTGAAGTGTGCTCAATATTGGTTTTCTTTGTAGCTTTAGTGTACAGTCTTCATATTCTAATATATGTGAGAATCAAATGGATATATTTGTGTATACAGACAACTCTAAAGAGAAACCCCTACGACATGTTTAGTTTATCTGGTTTTACTTTTTATTATTCATTTGATGAAACAATAAATAAATAATAAAATGTAATCTATTAACTTCGACCAACATATCTCCCATATTTCAAGTACATTTCAAATATGTTAATTTAGTCAAAATCACGAAATGATTCATAGAACACGGGTTCATATTCAGTTTTAAACAACACAAAACATATCTTTTAATGTAGGAATAGTGTAGGGATCAATAGTTAGTGGACAATTTGCATCAATGAAGGCACATAATAACCCAGCAGCAATGATGTCTTGTGGAGAGGATACCAACAAGCATGGAAGCTCTGATTGGAAATATATATCTATAATATTCCACCAATATTTTGATCTCTAAACTCTGCCTAAGTTAACACATAATAATGATGTTGTTAAGAAAAGAATATTAACAAGTTTCCTTGGCATTATTCGAGATCTGAAACAACTGCACCCTTTTTGTCACTCCATTTGTTAATACATCTAAATGACATTTGTATAATAGAGAGAATAGTCAAGCGTTCCTTCAGTAGATCTAACAGGACATTGTTTTCTGATCCAGCTGAACTCCTTTCTGTGACAACGTACATTTCTGTAGCAACACCTTTTGTGTTTCACTTCCTTAGAAAATGAACTGATCTGATGAATGATCCGATGATGAATCTCCTCACCACTTAATCAGAATCTGTGAGGTGTGAGGGTCTAAGGACAGAGGGTGTCGTATTGTCATACTGATATTCTGTACAAACTGTGAAGACCACTGAGACAAATGTAACATTTGTAATATTGGGCTATATAAATAAACATTGATTGATTGATTGATTGAATCTGGCCCGTCAGGTTTTTGGCACAGGAAATAATATCATCCCTTAAAAAAATGCAAAACACTTGAAAATATTTGTTATCAATCCCACACCATGTTTAAAAACAAAGATAGGATAGTTCCAGGATAACTAATCTATAGATGAATGTGTTGACGCAAACTGCTTGGCTGTGTTCTCAGAATAATTGTCATGCTAACTGTATTGACACATTTGAGATTAGTGATTTGATGTCAAAAGCTCAACTGCAGCCATTTATTAGGCCAAGTGCTGCTAAACGAAAAAGATCATCTTTGATTTAAAACCTTGAACTACAGCACCCCCATGTGGCTGTTAGACAGTGGTGAAAAGAACAATTGTAACTATATTCAGTACAGCATTATTCATAATTATTCAAGAGAAAATACAGACACTTTCAATTATTTCATAATTAGTTTTATTAACCAGACTCTTCTTGAATATCCAGTCTTCCTGCATGTTCATGGTTCCTTTAGATAACTGCAAACCATGCCACCATCCCATGTACAGAGTGAAGGCAGCTTTGGCTTTTAGTCTGTTAGCAACATGACATGTTTATGCTTTATGACGTGAGTTTATTTCTGGCTATTAATCACACCTATTAATTGACCTATCAGGAGCTTTTGAGTCTTTGTAATTGTACCCCCAGGCTTGGATCAAGCTGGATCAGCAAGGTCTGACTTCGACTAACTTCTGGTGAACCTGGTTTAATGAACAAGCTGTTTTAAGTTATAGAATTTACTCCATTTGCTTAAGTGATCCAGATTCTAGTGTCTGTAATGAGGTGTGGCCCTAACCAGTGAGTGAGTGGCAGTTGTGCAGTCTTACCTAAAAGCAGGAGAGGGCGACGTGCAGTTGTTTTAGGTTCTCCCAATCCGAATGGGTGGGATGGTTTTATTTTGAGAAATGGTTCACAAATATACATGGTTTATAATTCATGCCTTTATTCTATATTCTCGTTACAATGTGAGCATTATTCCTTCTGATTTAGGACTTCGCTCAAAGGTCATCATTTATTCTCATATTTATTTTACATCTTCCGGTCCGTTATCAAGGGTTGAATGTAGTCTTATGTGTGACCAAATAAAAAATAACAACACATATCATTCAGTTAATAACCAATTAGGCACCACGTAAACACACTAACAACTTTTTACATGAAAATCTGTGACACCCACAAGGTTATTAACACACCTTGATTAACCAATATTACTTTAAAGGACTCTAAACAAGAAAATCCAAAAACTGACAATAAAGATGTACAATGAATCAGTGAGTCAAAGGTTTGGTAGATCTGCTGCAGTCCAGCAGCAGAAGGTCAGACACTCTCTCATGCAAACCAGCTGACATTTTTTTAAAATACATCTATGAAATTGTACAACGTGAATCATCTTTCTTCTCAGCTTTCAGTCTGGTCTTTTGTTTCTCCTCTTCTCTAATTCTCATTATTTCCTCCCCAAGCTCCTTATCACGATTTGCCATTAGCTTAAACACCTTCTCCTTTTCGTCCTTCAACTCCTTAATTCTATCCTCATACATTTTGATGAATCTCTTTTCAAGTTGCTCTTCCCGTTTGCGTAGATGCACTTCTCTCTCTACAAGGATATGCTGTTGTGTATCTACCAACTCCCTCTCTGCCTTCTGGAACATTTCATTGGTGTAATGGCTTCCTCCGTTCTTCATGGTGATATTTCTGATCTTGTTGAGTAGATCTCTGACCTGAAAACGATCCTTCACCTCATTATTGAAGACGTGGTACTGCCCGTGACATCTGGCCACAAGTTCCTCCAGATCTGCACTTTTCCCCAAGAACTCTTTCATAGGTTTCCCTTTGAGCAGATCACCGTGGGTAAAGAGAACCATGCTGTATCTGTCTGCATCTTTTCCAAAGGTTTCCTGAATCATTTGCACAGTTTTCTTTTCTTCCTCTGTGAATCTGCCCAGTTTAATGACAACCAGAAAGGTATGGGGTCCAGGAGAAGCATAATTAATGCTCTGTTTAATACTACCTCTGGTCTCCTCTTCACCCATCCTGGTGTCACACAGACCCGGAGTGTCAATGACAGCAACTCTCTGTCCATCAACTTCAGCAAAGACCTTAGCACAGGTAACAGTCAGAGAATCAGGAGAGAACTCTGATTCAAAGTGTTTCCCTCCCAGAATGGTGTTTCCTGTGGCGCTCTTCCCAGCTCCGGTCTTCCCCACCATCACAATCCGGAGTATATCATTATTGTATATGTTTGATTCTGAAAAAAATACATATCTTTTTAGTGTTTTTAGTACTTATATCCTAAGTTAATAATAACAATGGTAAACATGGGCAATTTTGACAGTGGGAAGGTCCTTTCTTAATTCTTCTTTAATGGAATATGGACCACACATGAAACTTGTGAATGACTTATGTACTTAACAAGCTTCAAATATACCCTTCATATTTCCCCTTATTATAAACAATCTGAGGCTTCTGTTTTGAGGATGAGCTACGAACTAAATAAATTAAACCATACAGAGAGCTGTGATGTAGGCTGTTTTCTTAAAGAACATTCAAGTATCAATAATAATAATAATTTACCTACATTTGATTGATTTAAATACCTTATAACCTAACTTATGAGTCAAAATATCTCACCTCTAGTGAGGGGTCCAGCCCTGAGTACTTTTTTCTGTATGTGGCCCTCAGTGAAGAAAGTTTGGACACCCCTGGTTTAATGTTTCAATAGAAGTAACAATTATGAAACTAAGCTTCTATCAGACCCAATTAACAGAAATTATCTGTATAAAAACCTATTACAAGCTTACTAACCCTAAGACACAATGAAAATGACGACACACATAAGTTTAACTCTGATAGACAAACTCCCCTACTCCCTCAGAATGTAATTGTAGGCCTGTACCTAAAAGTAAATGGGAGAAATATCACAGATCATGAATAGAACAATTATTTATATTGTATGAAGAAAGTTATTTGTGCTCTCTTTTGTTGTTAACATCTACATTTAAAACATACCTTTAACTAGACAGCTACAGCGTTTAATCAGTAATTGATAAACAATAAGAGGGTGGGTCGGCTGTTATAAGATTGTCTCGATTGAACCCTAACCCTAAATTCTGTCAAAAATGTCAACAATCAAACCTGCATTTCATTTTATAGTATCGAAACGGCATCTATTGATTAGTGTTCACCAACATGATGTTCCCATCTTTTTCGTGTCACACAGAACGATTTTAAAAGCAATGTATTTCTATTGGTAGTATGTTTCGTGCATGCAGCACGTCTTTTTGTCCGGTCGGGTCTTGGGAAGACCGGAAGCTGTGTGGTGCATAAAAAACATTTTCTTACTCAATATCAAGCCACAATTATTGTTTTTATTTAAAAAAACATTGTTTTTTGCTGTCCGTAAGGGCAAATCTGATATATATAGAATACTGAAATCTGTATTTTTTAAATCCTTTTTTCCTTTTAATTTGTTATTTCTTTCTACACTGAACAAAAATATAAACGCAACACTTTTGTTTTTGCTCCCATTTTTCATGAGATGAACTCAAAGATCTAAAACATTTTCTATTTACACAAAATAACCATTTCTCTCAAATATTGTTCACAAATCTGAAAAAGTCTGTGATAGTGAGCACTTCTCCTTTGCCGAGATAATCCATCCCACCTCACAGGTGTGGCATATCAAGATGCTGATTAGACAGCATGATTATTGCACAGGTGTGCTTTAGGCTGGCCACAATAAAAGGCCACTCTAAAACGTGCATTTTTGCTTCATTGGGGGGGTCTGGGGGGGTCCGAAAACCAGTCAGTATCCGGTGTGAGGGTTAGGGTTAGGGTTAGGGTTAGGGTTAGGGTTAGGGTTAGGGTTAGGGTCAACTTAATGTGTTGCTTAAAATAATACTTCTGCATACAGTATGTGACACTGTGAGTGTTGCGCGGCCAGATACGGCTCAGCTGACTCAGATAATGAAATATATGATACATTATGATGTGATATGCCGCGGACTGTACTGTTACTTTGATCCGGTTACTTATGTTGTGGCAGATATTTAAGTAAGCTTTCTTAACGCTAATGTTATAATAGTCAGATTGCTCTGAAGATGGGAGGTGATATATTCTATTAATTTTCACGTTCACACAGTCAGTTGATTCTTGCCGGCCGTCTTTCCTGCAACGGCAGTTTTTCTGTATTTCCTTTCTCCTGTAGGCTAATGTGACTTGATCGCTTTAAACTCTGCACACTGAGCTCTGATTGGTCAGCAGGCAGTGCTTTCACTGAGTTGATCTCTTCGCCTGCAACCTAACCTGCTCCGGGGCAGGTTAGCCGCACAGCATAAGTTACCATGGAGATCTAGCCTGCTAAAAATAGAACCAGCTTCGTAAGACCGGAAAGCCGGAGTTTTCCCTGAAGTTAGCCGGCTAAGCGAAAATCCTGCTTCGTAGTATACCCCCCAGGGGGTTACAAAAATGACACAAAATAATGAAAGAGGCATTAAGGAGCTTGCTTAAAATAATACAAATTTAGAAATATCACTATGAATCTTTTTTGCACATTTTTTAAGAGACAGAAAAAACTATTTTAATGAATTAGTAAAACAAAAACACCATATGCATTGCGGCTAAAATATCACCGAGCTTGAACCATAGCTGAGAATTATGGGTAATAGATGTTTTCCCCCATCAAAACCTCTGAAAAAAGAAATGTGTCTCTCAGAATCTAAGTAACTTTACATGGACGCTGCAGTCAATATAAATTAATAGGGGGAAAGACGTAGCATATATACGTTCTCCTGGCGAGACCTCAAATAATCTTCATAATATCTATCAAACTATAGATCCTACACATCCACTGGACCTGGATTCGAAAAGTACAATATACACTTCTCGCTAGAAAATCAACAAACTATCCTACAATTTAGGATTTTCCACTAAAGAAAGGTCATTAGAAATGAATAGGACAAACGACCACTAGAGGTCCAAAACGTTCAAACGTGATTATAGGTCGTAATAAGGGCTTGAACAATCTACCTATTTGGTCGTATGAGTTGGAGGACTTGTTGGAACAACAATATTCTCAGATGAAATTAACAAATGATTTTGTTTTGAAAATACTTCTGAACGATCCAACCCACCCCTCGCCGATAAAAATAGCCAATGATTATTTGACCATTTCATAAAGTAAAGAGAAAAAAAACAAATAAACATTGTAATTATTTTTTAATTAAATATTTCCCTCTCCACTCACTAAGGAGTTCATATACTGCAGTTTTAAAATAAAAAATGTTTGGCTTGTAAGCGTTTCCCTCTATGGCAGAGTTGATCCCCGTTGGACTATGTATGTGTAATCATAAATATATATTTCAATTAAAAAGTTTGAATCAACAGCATGAATACAGTTTATTGACTCACCTTTTGGCGCAAATTTGCTGGCCATAGTTGATGATGGAGGGAGGAGCTGGTCTGCTGCTGAGCTGAGGAAGTGAAGTTAGTCTGCAACAACACCTCCTTAAATACAGACTTCATGCAGCAAACCACACCTATAACAAACTGCTGATATCACAGTTTATGGATGTCTTACATTCAGCTACAGTGGGATGATTCAAAGATTAAAAAGCATCAAATCCTTCCCTGGCTTTTTATTTTTTATTTAACAGACTATGTATTTTAAATGTAAGTTACAATGAACATTCACATATTTAAAGAGTAACATTGTTAAAATCTTAAACTCTCAATTCCCTTTACATATATAAGTCAGCATTCATTAATCAATGCTTGATTCATCACAAATTGTGAAATTATTTAACTCACAGCAGCAGTGTCGTTAAGCATTACACAAGTCAAACATATTTAAAAAATACAAGGAGAAACACATTTAATACAAATAAAACGTAACATTAGCGGAAAGTATATACAAATGTACAATAGAAAGGACATATATAATTAGAGTTTCTATATAATACAAAATATAACGGAAATATTGACTACATCGAATAATCTACGATATACCGTCTCACTAAGCTACAGAAATATATAGAAATATACTACAGACACATAATGGCATTTGATTACATATACATTTATATTGACCATCTGTTTTATATTAATGCCATTTCTTTCCCCGCTAGGTTTTCACATTCATGTGGTATGATTTTATTGCACCTCTTTTTTAATGCTTGACTGAAATGGTTCAAACCGTTGAAAGTCCGAGATCATTTAATTTATTGCATTTAGATTACTGTCATCTGTAAACCCTGCTCATTTACCGACATTTGACCTTGTTAGTTTCCTAACAGGTGAGAGGGGAGTTTTACTTTTGTCCACTTCCTTATTGTAACTTTGTACCCAATTCACTTCAGAGAAGAAAAGTTTACCTGAACCTACGAAATGTGGCCTTTTTGCTTTACCTTGACACTCTTAATTCAACAGTTCGCGAGGCCTTGTTTTTGGCCTTGAAACACACACACACACACACACACACACACACACACACACACACACA
>CALSBZ010033061.1:35748-54536 GCA_943591055.1 Gobionotothen gibberifrons
ATATATATATATATATATATATATATATATATATATATATATATATAGAACAAATAAAACAGATAAAATAGTGCAAGTAAATACAAATACAATAGAATAGAAATAGTGCAAGAAGAGTCTATATGCAAGTAAACGGAATATGATTGCACTGCCGTACCAGGCTGTGATGCAGCCAGTCAGGATACTCTCTATGGTGCCCTGTAGAAGATGCAGAGTATCCTGGAGTCCATGTTGAACTTCCTCAGCCTGCGGAACAATATCATAATGGCCAGGGACTTTTCACATGGAGAGAAAGCATACACATGTTGAGAGGAAACGGCATTATTTTTCTGGGGGAACCAGAAACGTTTTTAAGCTTCTTCTTGCCCCTTTTGAACATGATAGAAACTTTGAGAATACATTTTTTTTATACCTTGAACCTTGAATTATTATTATTGTTTTTTTTTTTTCTAACATGTTCAATACATTGACTAATACAATTTAAAAAAAGGTGATGCTGTTAGTGTGATGAGTCCATGTCAGGTCCTCAGTGATGTGGACCCCGAGGAACCTGAAGCTGCTGACTCTCTCCACCGTAGTCCCATTGATGGCGATGGGGGCGTGTCCCTCTCTGCTGCTTCCTGTAGTCCACAATCAGCTCCTTGGTTTTGCTGACGTTGAGATGGAGGTTGTTATCCTGGCACCAAGATGTCAGGTTTTCGACCTCCTCTCTGTTCGTCGCCGTCGGTGATAAGGCCGATGACGGTCGTGTCGTCAGCAAACTTCACGAAATCTAAGACCATTTACATGTAAAACACAAAGAAAACATGTCATTTTACTTTGCAAAAGCCCAAGTTTACATTAACTGTCAGATGTTTTGGAGAAAAAAAATCACAAATATATATATATACACAATATATTATTGAAACTAATAATATACATCACAAAAATAAAAACAATAAATAAAATATATTATATATAGCAGAATAGACCGGCAATGAAACATTTCAACATTTAACAATAGCCAACATTTTCCCAACGTTTTGTTCAAAAGATAACAATTATAAACACTAGAAATCTACCAGTTATGAGTGTGTGTGCGTGTGTGTGTACATGACTATGTGTGTGTGTTTCTACTCTCTCCATTCAAAGTCAGAGACGTTTGTAATTAATGAATGCACCTTTACCTTAATCGAGTGCTGTTTTTGTTTTTCTTCATTCCTCTCCACTTTAGTCCCCTTGTCCGGATTGATCTTGAATAGGCACCTGTTAAGACAGAAGTACACTTACATTTAGTGTTTAATTACAAATCCTGTGGATGATACAGCCATTAATTGTCTTTACAGTTATACAGCTTGAAGTCAAAGGGCAATGCTACTCTTCAATGTACTTTCCATTAACTGTTATGATCATATCTGTACATTTAAAGCATTGGTTTGAATAGAGTGTTGTTCTATAAAGTCGTCACTTGGCATCACTATCACACTGGACAGTATCGCAGCAGGTCTGTAAACAGGAGCAAGCGGTCACTTGAAGATCATTTGAATGTGGGTAGCTACGAGTGCCATCTTGAGAGTGTGTAACTGGGGCAGATGAGGTGTGTGTCAGCAGCAGAGTGAGCGGTGTAAAAGCATCGTAGTTAACTGAAAGAAGTTTTAATGTGTTTGTTCACTGCAATAATACCAGGTTCCGGTGCCCATCCCATTTCGGTGCAAGAAATAGTTGCGTCTTCCTCGTCAGATTCCATTGTCATCAGGTGCTGACACTCCTGCTAAGCTTTTACTTGGTGGTAGAAGTACAATATTCTAATTATACTTGTGTGTTTCTCTGTTATAGACCACACACATACACTAAACCTGCTCCATGGCTGTATTACTGTGATGTTGTGTTGAATAAGTTAGGGAAATCAACCGCTCCCAAGAATCTTGTGTGTTCTTACCCCAAGGTGTACGTCACTCCGAGTGAAACCTTCCCCTATACAGTCCTACCTGAATCCCTATTCAATACGACTATTTTCCAAATAACTGAATTGGCTTTCTTTTGTTGTCGACAAAGGGCCCTCTTTCTGTCATTTTCACTGAGCTGAATACCTGATACCACCGATTGGCTAAGAGTGAGTTTGGGATTTTAGGGAGGAGCCAAAGCACACCACTGCAAAGGAAAGGGGTACGCTGAATTTACAACCCAAGACAAAACGAGAGCATAATGCGAAACAGAATGCAGCACAATAATCTTTTTATCTTGTATTGTCAGGAGCACTTATCGTGTGTCAGAAATGTGCACAATCCTCTACTCTGTGGTTTAAGACGGAATTACTTAATAATTACAATTCAAGTCTTACCTCTGCAAGAACTCCAGGGTAGCTCCCAGTTCTGAGCGGTAACTGATGTTGAGGCAGTAATATGCTGCAAACATCAGCATCAGGGCGTCGACAGCATTCAGGACACTGCCACTGACGATGGTCTGGTCCTCTGCTATCATGTAGTGTCCAGCTGTCAGGGGAGAACTCCCTTAAGGTACACAAAGGAAAAAGTCACAAAACATTTATAAATCCAAAAAATATTTAGTGCAGATTGTTGTTGTTTTTTACTGGTGATCATATGGCCAATTGTATTTTAGGAATGATCAGCTCCTGCAGCTTTCTTTTCTTTTTTAAGTGTTTCCTAATGTTAACAGTGTAGAAAATGTCACATCATAAATGGATAGTTTGGGTGTTTAAAGTGGGGTTTTATAAAAGGTACAGTACTTATCTATAGTCAGTGTATTACCTAGAGTAGATGATGGCCGGCAGGGGCAGACTGGGAAACGGTGGACCCCTGTCGCCTGTCAGCACAACTTCAATGATGCCGTTTAAAAGCAGCGAACCGACCCGGCCGTTCGGTGATTCTACAGATGGCCAGTCCGCCCCTGCCGGTACCGAAGTGGGCCGAGCGGCCCATCGGGATTCGTCCCGAACGTCCCGATGGCCAGTCCGCCACTGATGGCCACTGATGGCCAGTCCGCCACTGATGGCCAGTCCGCCACTGATGGCCGGTATGCCCCGAGCTTGGAGATGCAGACAGGAGCAACCACCTGGAAGCAAAGCAATGTACTGCTCTGGACAGGGTCAGCAGAAAAACATATTTTAGCCACCTCTTGATGATTTACATATCCTTTCACTGTTTGCATAGCAATACCACATAGGACATTGAGAATTGATAAAACTTGTAATATGGCAAGAAATCTTACTTGAGGATCTCTGGCTGCTGTTTATTCTTGGTAGGTTGCAACTACTGGTACTGCAGCTAACAGCTGAGGGGAGAAAAGAGACACAGGTTTGCACATGCTTGAGCAAAAATAACTTAAATAACACAGCAGCAGCTTTAAGTACAGTAATACCACTTCAAGTATAAGACCTGAGTACTTCTACTCTTATACACAGGGCTGCACATAACTGGTGCGCATGCGCACACCCCGCCAAAAAAAAGCGCACCGGATCATTTGAAAAAAGGCGCATTTGCGCACAGAGAGAGAGAGAGAGAGATAGAAAAGAGAGAGATATTTGCGAGTTGCATAAGAACTGGTAAGATAGCAGGGTGTCCCACACATAGACTTTACTTGGGCGGGCCGCCCAGGTATATTAACGGTCGTCAAAGTATAATTCGCGAGCTATTTAGGTTTAATTTTTGTAATCTGTCCGCGAGCACCCTCGCTCTACCCCTCGCTATTGCGTGGAGGGTCTGCTTTATGCGCTCCCACAGTACTCTGCTGCGAGGCTTAATGAGCGTGCTCACTAGCGCGTACCCCCCGTTCATAAAGTCAAGTACCCCTCAAAAGTGCGCACCAAGCAACATCTCCAGGTGCTCCTTTGAGAACAAGGGCAAAGCAATTATGTGCACCCCTGCTTATACAAGTACAAGATCTGAGAACTTCTCCCACCTCTGTTTATAGCCTTAACATAGGATCTAAAATATATGGATAATGTGCATTGTGTGTAACATTATGCCCACGAAAAAAATCGATTATAAAACTAAGGATTGAGCTAACATTAGGAGTTAGTGACAATGTATGCTAGTTAGCTAGCTAAACTATTTATTAAATAATATTGCGAAAAAGTAACTCTGAAACATTCACTGCACATCACGCTCAGCCACTCGAGCACGCATCTTGCACATCATTAAAAAATATCATTACTGCACGTAATGATGGCATAGAACAGCTCACTTTCAAAGCATGGTAGCTAGCTGCTACCAGCTAGCTAGCTGCTAACTAGCTATGGTAACGTTAGCTAACAATACTTTGTTTTCGGTCGTTAAACAACATGTATACCATAGCTAGGACTTTAAGGTTTGCAATGTTTTAAGACTTGAGTGTTTTGAATCCGTTGATAAATAGTTTTTACCGTTACCTCTCAGTGCTGATTTCTCTCCTCTGGGCGCGCCGTGCTCTTCACCTCCTGCATGCTGTAGTGTCAGTGGCTTTCCGCATGCGCTCTGTCTGCCTCAGCGCATGATGCGTGCGTGCAGCAGAAGTCTCGTCTCTGATTGGCTGCAAATCGATTGCCCTGAAAATCCTTTGATGAACATCCAATCCTTGTATTATTTTTAAGAATTGGTAACACCACACCAGCGCCATACCATAAAGATGAATTTAAAAGTAAAAAAAATGGGGTGCAAACTATTTACATTGCAATTATGATTGTTTAATTCTTTGGATGATATTTTATTAATTTACAAAATGAGAATGTAACTAGTTGATAAATAATAAAACAAACACTGAAGGCCTCCCAAAGACACAAGCAAAATATGTTATAAGACTTCTTTATTGTCAGTTTATTCTTTTAAATTGAGAATAGAGAACACTGATAACTAATGTTGGTGCACATTTATATATATATATTATAAGTTTGATTATGATCAGTAATATCCCATCTGTACTTTGCAGTCCTGTCCCAAGTACAAGTTAAGTAGGTATTAATCAACGTGTACATATGTTTGTAGCCTTTATTTTATATAGTTTACTATCATTTGTAGTCATGCATAGTACTGCCTTCCTGATTGCTTTATTTTTGAGAGACCTATTCTGCACCTACCTGGGTTTTAAGAGAGTCCAATACCCTATGTGACTGTTCAGTCTCATAAAACATGCTCAATTTACTTTTTGAAAACACAAGCTCACAATAAAGTCAGATGGGAGACATACAGAAGCAAAGTGTGATAGACAAAGATGCATTCCTATATTAAACAAACCACGAGGCAGTTGTAGCCATAGCAAATGGATTAACCTTCAACCTTCAACTACTTGCTGCCTGAAATCCCTGTGACATCACTGTAGATTGTTGTAACCAACTAGCTGTGTGGGACATTATCACAATACATATTTAAGTTAATTGACTTGGATTGTAAAGGTCTTTCGCTGTAGTTACTAGCTTTGTCAACATGCTATGGTGAAGGCCTATTCTTTCAATATGATGGATATTATTAGACGTCTACAAGGACAACATAGGTTGTTTGTTTTACTGTAATTGCAATGCCAATACCAATTTAGCATAGTGGTAGCACTAACTGCTAACAAGGTTTTGATATTCAGAGTCTGGCTGTTAGTGCTTGCTAGCATGTTATGCTATGCGCTTGATTGTACATGCTAGTGTGATAAGGCCTAAGGGAAAATGCTAATGTTATTTAACTTCTAGATCCTTTCATTTTTCACTTACAGTGAAACTCAATATGTTTTTTGCATACTGTCCGCCAATCACTCTGTTTTTTAAATATTGAGTTAAAGTCACACATTTTAGAACATTGATACATTTCTAAAAGCTACTTTCCTAACAAACATGGTGCAGTAGTTGTAGCAATCGCTACGAGAATTCACTCTGTGTTAGCTGCACAAGGCACTTTGCGGTAGCTTCACGTCTCTGATTATCTGAAAAGCTAAATGATGTCAGAAATGTACACAGCTTTTTCTTGTGTTGAAAGAGATCAGCAGGTCAATGTTACTTGGGTTGTGAACGCACAACAGTTGGTTGTTTGTTAGTATAGTTGCTTTACTGTAATTGCAATGCTAATACCAATTTAGCAGGTAGCTAACTGCTAACAAGGTTTTGATATTCAGAGTAGGCTGGCTGTAAGTGCTTGCTAGCATGTTCAATGTTATGGGCTTATGCTAGTGTGATAATGCATAGGGGAAAATGCTAATGTTATTTAACTTCCAGATCCTTTCATTTTTCGCTTACAGTGAAACTCAATATGTTTTTTACATACTGTCCGGCAATCACCGTTAGCTGCACAAGTGGCTTTGCGGCAGCTTCGTGTCTCTGATCATCTGAAAATCTAAATAATGTCAGAAATTGGCACAGCTTTTTTTTGTGTTGAAAGCATATCAGCAGGTCAATGTTACTTGGGTTGTGAACGCACCGAACACCAAAACTGCTCCCTGGCGCCGGCTATCTGGCAGCCTCTCTGCGATCCCCTCTCCTATCCGCATGTGGTTGTGTTTGTGCATGTATATGCTCTGTGTGTTTGTGCATGTACAGTATATCCTCCCTGTGTGTGTAATGTGTTTAAACACAACAGAGTGGGGGAAGACATTTCCCTCTGAGGTATGAATACATTATTATTTCTTCTTCTTCTTCTTCTTCTTCGAAATAATAAGTGAATGGTCACATTAGGTTTGCCTGCAGTGAATGCGGACAGCTATGAGCTAGTCTATAGATGTATCATGGCATAGACAAATGTCTCCTATAACCCACAGTCTATGACTGTTACTGGTGGGTTATAGCATCATTTTATATCTGAATTGTGCTCTGGTAGGAGTTCGCACCCAACATGCTAATAACAGTCAAGTTTTTTTTAACTCTATGGTTTTACACAGTTTTTAGAACATGAAATTCATATATTTAACAATTAAATCTTCAAATTAATACAAATGTAGCAATAAAGTGCAAGTCAAAATGTGTTAAAATGTAGTTTTTCTTTACTATATTAGGATAGTCAATACCTGTGTTTTTTCAGTTTATCAATGTAAAGTAGTGGTTAAATTAAGCAAAATTACAAAATATTTCTTTCTTTACTCATATATTTTCTTGCAATTATACATTTTTTAAATGAGTATTAACAGTATTTGTTATGTATTTGACAGTGATATATAGCCATAACAAAAGTATTTTTTTGTAAAATTACAGAAAATGCAGCTAATTTTTCCACCAGAAAATCATTTATTTTTACGCTTAGTTTTGTTAAATTCGCATTTAAAAACTGCTAAAAAACAGATAAATAATGTATTCAATTTTTACAGTTTATTTTTGTTAAAATACAGGACACATTTCAATAAACCGTTTATTCTTGTAAATTGAATATGATTTACTGTAATTATGAAATACAATAAAAAAACTGTAATTTCTTCTGGGGAAACAACAGTTTTTTACAGTGTACCTTAGAGGCGATGTTATCAGCCGCTAAGATCAAGACTTCCATTTTTGATGCATTGAGCTGTAGGAAGTTGCTTGACATCCACTCCTCAATTGCAGACAGACATGTGATGAGGGTGTTTACTTTTTCCATTTTGACAGGTTTGAAGGAGAAGTATATCTGGATATCATCTGCGTAGCAGTGATACGAGACACCCTCAAATTGGCTAATTAAGCGGCCCAATGGGAGCATGTACAGGGCAAAGAGAAGGGGGGCTAAAACAGAACCCTGGGGCAGGCCGCAGGATAGGGGAGTGCTATGTCATGAGAACGGGCCCACCGCCACAGAGAAACTTCTCCCACTGAGGTACGAGGCAAACCACTGGAGGGCAGACCCTGAGATGCCTACCCACTCCCTGAGTCTATCTAGCATGATGGCGTGGTCCACTGTGTCAAACGCTGCACTCAGGTCCAACAACACCAGAACCACGCAATCGCCTGCATCCGATGCCATCATGAGGTCATTGGAGACCCTGAGGAGAGCTGATTCTGTGGAGTGTTTTTTTCTGAAACCTGATTGGAATTTGTCATTGATTTTATTGTCATTCAGAAATGTATTGAGTTGATTAGCAACAACTTTTTCTAAAACTTTTGACACAAATGGGAGCTTTGAGATGGGCCTGTAATTATTCGGGATTGGGTTTTTTGAGAAGGGGCTGAACAACCGCCTGGTTAAAAAAAAAAAAAAAAAAAAAAAAAGATCGGACGGAGCCAGAGACAATGGAGATGTTTATAATGTGGAGCAGGGGTGGAGCGACACATGAAAAAACTTCTTTTAGCATGGACGTTGGTAAAGCATCCAGAGGGCTTGAGGAAGATTTCATAGCGCTCACTACAGTGGTCAGGTCGGCTATGGTGATGCAGGAGAAATTACCCAGCGTGGCCTGCCTAACTGGACAGATGGGGAGGGGGGAGTGGGAGGGGGTGATGCTCAACCTCACATCAGCTACCTTGTTAATAAAAAAGGTGAGAAAACGGTCGCAGTCGTCGTTTGAATAAATAGGAACTGAGGGGGTGGACGGGTTTACAATGGTATTTATGGGTTTAAATAGTATTCTGGGGTTGTGCTTACTAGAGGAGATGAGATTAGAAAAATAGGTTGGCCGGGCATTTTTGACCAAATTGTTGTAATCACAGTAAAGGTCCTTCAGATGGAGGCGGTGTACCTGGAGATTTGTGGTTTTCCACAGCCGCTCAACTTTGCGACAAAGCCGTTTCAGTAAACGGGTGTCCTCTGTTAACCAGGGGGATGTGTTTACAGCTGGGGAGCTGCGTGTCACCATGGGAGCAACGTCATCTAAAATGGCGGAGCAGTGTGTATTGAAAGCGTTGACTAGACAATCAACATCATCAACATGGGACCCCAAAACATTGTTGTCAAAAGCTATTACAAATTTCTCAACCGCAGCGCTACATAAAATACGCAAGGTTTTTACTCGCTTCCCCTGAACATAAGCGTTATCTAACGACATGACAAATAGTACGGCTTTATGGTCGGAAACAGATAGCTCTTCACAACAAACATTGCTGATATTTATACCAATTGTGAACACGAGATCCAATGTGTTACCTTTGTTATGCGTTGGGCCAGACACATGTTGACAGAAATTAAAAGATTCGGTGACATTAAGGGAATCACTGGCAAATTTGCTGAGCAGTCATTTACATGAATATTAGAATCCCCGCACAGAAGAACTCTTTCATAGCGGATGATGGAGGTTAGTAAGTCACCAAGATCGGATAGAAGAGAGCCAATCTTGCCTGGAGGGCGGTAGATTAAAATACAATAAAACGGGTTTGAGCGACCCACTTTTGTTATTAGCACTTCAAATGTTGGGAAGGATCCAGTGCTCACCATGTTGGCTCTCTGCCAGGACTCCGAAACAAGCATAAAATCGAGCTCTCTTGAGACGACGAAGTCATTTAATACAAAGGATTTGTTTGTAATGGATCTGGCGTTCAACAAACAAAAGGATACGGAGTCAGATCCGGCTTTTCCTATCTTCGAGGCCCGAGGCAGTGGGCGCAGGCAGCCGGACACAGGAGCCACGCCGAAACGAGCCGATGGTCGATTTCCAGAGCCCCCCGGCCCTCGATGCGGACACCCAGGCACTGAAGCCACGCTGGTGAGTTTTGTGAATTGTCGTTTGGCAGGAGCAAACGCGGGTAGGTGGGATGTTGATGCCGGGAGAATAGGACGGAGACATGAGGGCCTCACCCTGGGGCCAGCTGACATGGAGATGGTACACAGTATAGACGAGGAGCGGCCTTCTGTCAGCTTGCGGAACTTTACCGCCGCTCCGGCTCGCCTTCCCCTCAATCAATCAATGTTTATTTATATAGCCCAATATCACAAATGTTACATTTGTCTCAGTGGTCTTCACAGTTTGTACAGAAATCAGTATGACAATACGACACCCTCTGTCCTTAGACCCTCACATCGTAGAAGGAAAAACTTCCAGAGAAAACCCACAGTTTAAAGGGGAAAAATGGGAGAAACCTCAGGGAGAGCTACAGAGGAGGGATCCCTCTCCCAGGACGGACAGACGTGCAATAGATGTCGTGTGTAAATCGAAAAGATAATACATTTACAACATAGGTAGTCCAAATGTTTGGAAATGCATGTGTCTATAATAAGAAGATGAATCCACGAGGACGTCAGAAATCCCGTGGGAGCCACCAGGGAAGCAGTACGGTGAGAGTCAGGCAGGACCACAGAGACAGGTTCAGCCACGACTCAGGATCCCGGCGTATATATGGACACAAAAAGAGATTTGGGGGAAGCTGGGTTACTCGGAACATGAGAGTACACAGGTACAGACAGACAGAAAGTCGGAGTGTGGTGCCCCCCCCAACAGTCCAAGCCTATAGCAGCTAAACTAACGTGTCTACATACATGCACTCCCTTAGGATAGGTTGAGGGAAAGGATAGCAAGTAAGAAGTAGGAAACAGAAGTGGAGGCACACACAGGGAGAAAGGTCCCCACTGGAACCTGAATTTGTCAGAGGTAGGAGATAGGTCAGTGACTACGTCTCACACTCCCCGGCCGGTCTAGGCCTTCTCTGCAACCTGTTACCCTCTAATAAACCTTGAGAGGTCAGAGAGGGGAAAGGTTGAGGATAAAGTGTTAAATATAAGATCTAAGTTTTTTGGATTTAAGTGAAAGAGTAAGAACTCAAATGTATAGGTGAAGAGTCACAACGTATCTACGTCAATGCACTCTTATTAGATTATTTTATTTTATCACTTATAAGCTTTATCAAAAAGGAAGGTCTTAAGTTTACTCTTAAAAACGGATAGGCTGTCTGCCTCCCGAACACAAACTGGAAGCTGATTCCACAAATGTGGAGCTTGATAAGAAAAGGCTCTGGCTCCCATTGTACTTTTAGAGACTCTAGGAACAACCAACAACCGTGCATTCTTGGAACGCAATGCCCTAGTAGGACAGTAGGGTATAATGAGTTCTTTAAGGTAAGATGGCGCCTGCCCATTAAGGGCTTTGTGGGCGAGAAGAAGAATTTTAAATTCTATCCTGTGTTCTATAGGGAGCCAGTGTAAGGCAGCCAGAACAGGAGTAATGTGGTCCCTTTTCCTAACTCTGGTTAGTGCTGCAGCATTTTGAATCAGCTGAAGCGACTTAACTGACTTCTTGGTACACCCTCATAATAAGGAGTTACAATAATCCAGCTTAGAAGTAACAAATGCATGGACTAGTTTCTCTGCATCGTTTTGGGGCAAGATATGCCTAATTTTGGCAATGTTACGTAGATGGAAGTAGGCGGTCCTTGAGATTGATTTTATGTGGGCTTTAAAGGATAAATCTTGATCAAATATAACACCAAGATTCCTTACAGTCTCACTGGAGGCCAAATGAATGCCATCCATAGTTAGTATATCTTTAGATAGTTTGTTTCGTAGATTCTTTGGGCCGAGTACAATAACTTCAGTTTTATCCGTGTTTAACATCAAAAAGTTTAAGGTCATCCACGTTTTTAAGTCCTTAAGGCAGTCTTGAATTTTATTTAGATGATTAGTTTCATCAGGTTTAATGGATAAATATAGTTGAGTATCATCCGCGTAACAGTGGAAATTTACAGAATGATTCCTTATAATATTGCCTAAGGGAAGCATATATAGTGTGAACAAAATAGGTCCAAGCACTGAGCCCTGTGGCACTCCATGGCTAACTTTGGTTTGCATGGAAGATTCATCGTTGACACACACAAACTGCGTTCAGATAAATAGGACCTAAACCAGCCTAACGCAGTTCCCTTTATGCCAACTAAGTGCTCTAGTCTTTGCATTAGGATATCATGGTCGATAGTATCAAATGCAGACCTCCGTCTTGCTCTCCAGGTTCCGGGGGCAGCAACAGGTTGTAGACCAGATTACCTCTGGTACTTGGGGGCGCAGGGTACGGTGACAACTCCACTGTGCCGATCGATCCGACAGTGATTGTGCCACCGAAACACCTATACCCAGCAGAGTTTGGCGATCGTAGGAAGCATTTCGTACGCACAACGATAAAAACAGATAAGCGACAAACAGGAGCGGTAGCGAGTGAAGAAGACTAGCAGCCAACATAGGCGCGGCCATCTTGCTCTGACACTGACACTGGAGAAACCACACCACTGTTCTCAGAGGGTGGGCCTGTCTGTCAATTAATCCCCGGGCCACTTTTTCCTCCCAGTCCGACACTCTACCTGGAATGGAATGGGCTGGGACTGTCTACTGCCAAGTGAGTGGCAGAAGCTCACTGCTCTCAGAGATCTGCTCCTCCCCTTTGCTGAGCAGACCCAGATGCTCCAGAGTGACACAATGTCCTTATCCCTGGTGTTGCCCGCCCTCCTGGACCTGAATGCTCACTTCTCTGAGTTCGCCGAGGCCCAGGGTTCTTGCTACAGGGACCTAGCTTCCCTGTCGACCCAACAGTCTCACCCGAAGCACTCATTGAAAATGAGCATGACGACGTACAAATTCAGGAGCTTCTGAGAAAAGCAGAAGACTACATTGCTCAGATGGTGTCACCAGTAATACAGGAGGAGGAGACTGATGACAATGAGGATGAAGGAGAGAGGTACACCTACCAGAGACAAAGCGGCCGAGATTTAGATTCCTGGCAAAAGCAAGTGCAAGCTGGCCTCAAGCATTTGCTGAGCGAGTTTTTAATATCACAGGTGACCTCACTCGTGGCCGTCGAAATAGAGCATGAGTCATTTTAGAGAGAAGTGCTTTCCTCAAACTGAACAGAGATCAGTAGGCTAAAAGGTTGTTAACGCTATACGGATGTCTGTACTTTGTCTGTTACTTGATATGAGAGTGCACTACAGAGGTGGTTCCCTCTGATTGTTTTTAAGGCCAAGTGTATTCAAGGTTTATCTTATTCTATAGGTATGTATGCACTTTCAACATTTTTATTTTATTTGTAGGTACAGAAACATATAATGTTAAGGTGAGGGATAGTTTTATACAACAATTTATACAAGTTACTGCTTTGCACTGCATCTTGTGAGTGACTCTGTTGACAAGTTACTGACACACTATTGATGAATGTAGAGAGTCTTCAATGGACTAAGGTTTGAGTCACTGAGCTAACTCAAGTCTGTAATTTTCGTGATCCAAAACTTCAGGTGTCATGTCATTGTTCATCATTTATTGCTCTGTTTTGGGCATACGTGTCTTCACTTTTATTTGAGGTTTTGGAAAATAAATATAAGAAGGACACAAAAAATAATGTTTTGGTTCTTGACTTGGTACGAAAGAACAGGTAAGTAAAAGAACATTCCACTATGTTACCAGTACCACTTGTATCTATGTGTATGTACTATCCTTACCTTAGAGGATCAGCAAGGACAACACAGCAGTATTGCATCAATGTGAGAGTCTAGGCTAGAGATATCCAACTATAACTAAGTAAAGTGTTAAGAGAGTGATATGTTGCTTTACAAATGTCAACACTTGATACTGTCACCTCAATTCCAATTTCAGATACCTGTATTTGCCTAACTGAATTGGTTTAAAGAGAGAAAACATTTGGACTAAACGTTGACTAAAATGTAATTTTTCATCAACTAAAACTGGACTAAAAGTTGACCAAAACGTTTTGAGTTTTCGTCGACTAAAACTAGACTAAAACTATGAAGGATAGAAATGACTAAAACTAATAACCATTTTCGTCTAAAACTAAGACTAACTCAAAAATAGATGCCAAAATTAACACTGCTCTACAACCACCACAGCCCCTGTTAGACCCCCACACAAGACAGTCTTGCAATCATGTGCAATCAACCTGCAATGTGCAATATAAAATCTATCTGCAATTGTACGCCCAAACACACACTGATTTGAAACAATTTAAACCAAAGACTAAGTTACAACATTTTATTGACATTCTTGACTTTAGCTACATAAAAGTACATTGTGTTAAAGGTATGGAGAAACCAGCTTGAGTGCGCTAGAATTTGAAAATACACAACTGGAAAAAATCTGCCCTTCCTTCAGACTTCCTCACAGAACCTCTCCTCCAACACACACGAATGCGCACATGACCAATGAGGGCACGAGATAAGTTTGTGCACAGATGGAAGGCTGACAGGCAGGTAGGCCATCCAGTTACTTTAGCCGGGCCGGCTCAGATGATTGGTCGTGCTTTTTACAGCACTACGGCTTCTGCAGATGACATTTTTTTATGTATTTATTGTCAAAGCATTTAATGTATTCATTGCTATCGGGATGTTAAGAGCATTCCATGGAATATAACAACAAGTGTATCTGAAGTGAATGACCTACTCCACCTTCAAAGCATTTTTCACTTGTAGTTAAATGCATGGAAATGGCACAATTTGGAGATACATAAAAACACTTTTTACAAAATATTTGACAGGGTGTTTTATTTAATAAGCCTGAAGCTGCCTACATTCTTACTTAGAGGTTGGAACATTTCTTTGTCATATACAGATATTAAATGTCAGCTCATCCTCCATTACTTTTCGACCATCCGCCCCCATGAACATTTCAGTTTCTTCCTTCTTCTCTGTTTTATTTCTGTTCTTGGTAAACAGATCGCTGGGGAGTTTATCATCCAAGACTGCTGGAGATTGTAGAAAAATATAACTTTTTCTCTTTTCCCATCACTATCTGTTCATTATGAACTTTGTAATTTGATTAATTGCACTCAACACTAGAAATGTGATTGATTGACCTACCATTTTTGGCATATTTGCTCCTCAAATACAGACTTCATGCAACAAACTGCACCTTTACCACTGCTGAAATCGCAGTTTATTGATGTCTTACGTTAAGCTACAGTGCGACGCTTCATCAACTAAAAGCTATGAAAGATCCCCTGCCTTAATAAACAGAACAAGTGTAGCCTTTGTTAAATATATCTTTTTTTTTTCTCCATTTCAGGTGTTTTTTCTGACAGTATAAGAATGTTTTAAATAATAAAAAAAGTCCTTTACAATCAATTTTCACACGTTTTCAAAAGTGACAATAATGAAACACAGGAATGAACTAGAATGCACACATGGAATTTATTTCAAGACACCAACAGACAGACACTTCATGGATTTTAATAAAGTTACAGATCAAATCAAATCAAATCAAGTTTTATTTATATAGTACATTTTTAAAACGAGTTTTGGTCGAGCCAAAGTGCTTATAATAATGACCTTACAGTAAGGACACTATACAGCAGATGCTACATTAATTGATAGTTTACAGTTTTGCTGCCCCTTCAGCAGTCTGCTGCTGTGTTTTAATGGTGTGTCACTGATCTAGTTACAGCATACAGTTGAGCGTAATTTAAAAAGTGTTTTCAAAAAGAACAATAAACCGACTGCTTCAGCATAAAGCATAATTGTGTCTTCATTTTTCAACTTCCATTTCTTTCCCAAATGTATTAAATACATGTGATTACATTATTCAACTTCTTATTCAATGATTGACTGACATGATTCACATCCTAGATTGTCCAATCGTATTTGTATTAATCAAACAAATTCATTATCATTCATTATCTTTTCCTGCAGGTAGTGGTTGCAGGACTGCGGTCCTTCGTTTCCCGAAAATGTTTTGCCAATACTTTACTATCAGGCCTCTTATGATTTCAACTACTGAAGGGCGTCTCTCAGCTTCCTGTCTGGCTCTCTGTCCCTGCTCATTTTGAATTATCTTGCTTTCCGCCTCAATTTCCCTTTTGCGGTTTTCGTGTAAGTTGTTCACCCTCTCACTCTCTGCCTCTGCTTCCATAATTTGTTTCTCATACTTTTCCGATATTTTCTTCTCCATTTCCTCTTCCTCTTTGCGCATTTCCTCTTCTCTCTCTTTAAGGATTCTCTGTGTTTGCTCTTCTATGGCCCTCTCTGCCTCCTGGAACATTTCAGTGGTGTAATGGCTTCCTCTGTTCTTCTCTGTTATCTTTCTGATCTTGTCGAGCAGCTCTCTGACCTGAGAACGATCCTTCTCCTCATTATTGAAGACGTGGTACTGCCCGTTACATCTGGCCACAACTTCCTGCAGCTCTTTGCTGTTTTTCAAGAACTCTTCGATAGGTTTTCCTTTGAGCAGATCACCGTGGGTAAAGAGGACCATGCTGTATCTGTCTGCTTCCTCTCCAAATACTTTCTGAATCATCTGCACTGTCTGTTTTTCTTCATCTGTGAATCTACCAAGTTGCATGACGACCAGGAAGACATGGGGTCCAGGAGAAGCAAGAGAAATGCTCTGAACAATAGATTTTCTGTTCTTCTTTTCATCAATTCTGGTGTCAAACATACCCGGAGTGTCAATAACAGCAACTCTTTGTCCCTCCACCTCACCAAAGGCCTTCTCACAGTCTACAGTCAGAGAATCAGGAGAAAAGTCTGATTCAAAGGACTCTTTTCCCAGAATGGTGTTTCCTGTGGCGCTCTTCCCAACTCCGGTCTTCCCCACCATCACAATCCGGAGAACATCGTTATTGTATGTGTTTGATTCTGATGAGAAAAAATATATATATATATTTAGCTCCAGGTATTTATAACATGGTGCAACTACAAGATGGCTTAAATAATCTAGTACATGTCATAAAATAAGTCATTCATTGTTATTATTTAGTTCACTTTTGTAGACACTATGGGCACTGAGCACCAGACCAAGCATGTGTTAGTTGAATAGCAGGTTAATTAAAAAGGTAGTGGGTGTGTAAATGTTTGGTGCACCAGGAATAGACATTGTTTTTTTTACCGGAGCAAGATAGAGGCAGCATATTTACTGTTTGCTTTTGAACTGGAAACTACAACCAAACTAAACAGTAATCTTGCCTGGATGTTTGACTTCTTAACTGCCTCTCTACAACCTGAACTGAAATGGTGCAGCAGTGTTCTCTAATTTAAGTCATTTATTTACTCTCATCTGCTGCTAAATTATGAACCATCCAGAACTCTCAGGTCTTCTGGATCTGATTTCTGAGTCAGAACTAAACATGGAGAAGCAGCTTTCAGTTATTATGCTCCATATATATTTCCAATATATATAATATTAAGAAATATTAAACCTTTCCCTTTTACTGGACTGTAATGATCTGTTTATTATTAGGAAATATGACCACATGTCCATCTATAAATATGTATTTAGATAAGTTGCAATCATCATTAACAATACAGTTTATTCACTTACCATTTTGGGCAGATTTGCTGGCCATAGTTGGTGATGGAGGGAGGAGCCGTTCTGCTGTTGAGCTGAAGAAGTGAAGTTAGTCTGCAACAACACCTCCTTACATACAGACTTCATGCAGCAAACCACACCCACACACTGCTGACATCACAGTCTGAAGTTCAGCTACAGTGAGATGATTATTAGATTACAAATAGGATAACATCCTTCCCTTTAATAAACAGAACAAGGGGAAATATAGCCTCACGTTTTCAGATTATTTTTTTATTTAACAGACTTATGTATTTTATTCAATCACACACCATTGGCCATACCAATTTGTGGTTAAGTATATTGTCCAAGGTCAAATTGACATGTTGACATCGTAACTCAGGGCCAGGGGCTAGGGATCGAGTGATTAACCTTCCAATTGGTGGACTACCACTCTACCTTCTGAGCTACACTTACCGTAATTAAGAATGTACAGTTTGTGTGCACCTTTATCAGTCTGCTGCTGTGTTTTTATAGTGTGACAGTGACACTGATCGAATCTCCACTGTTTACACTAATCTTTGTCAAAGTTTTTTTTAAAGAAATACGATACGATAGTACTTTATTTGTCAGATCAAGTCTGAAATTTTACTTGCGTCACAGCAGCTCCATGTCCAACACCAACTGACAACAAACATTTAACATAACAGCACAATCAGTGAGAGAAAAGATGCTCAAAGAGCCTTCAGCGTGCATTTGATCTGGGATTTAGCTCTGTATTTACTGTGAGGATTGACTGATGCACAAAGGATGCTTCAGTCTGACTTTATGGAATCGTGGGACCCTGTATCTCCATTAGATGGTAGCAGTTTATATTCGCTGTTCAGAACATGGTTTGGGTCAGAGATGATGTGGTTGGACAGCCTCACTATAGGTTGTTATGATGGCTGAGTCATAGAGTCTCTGACAGGGTTGACCAACAATCTTTGACCAGATTTTTAACAGGTGGGGCAGTTTTGATTTTAAAGCTGCTGACAAAAATTTGTACCGGGTAGTATTGCAGTACTGTAGAATGGACATGATCACAGATGTAAAGAACAACAGAAGAATTTCTCTGCTCGACCCAAAAGACCTAAGACGGCGGAGAAAATAAATTCTTTGTTTTGTCTTTTTGCAGATATTCAATGTGGTCCTTCCATGACAGCAGATGGTCAATCATTACACCCAAGTATTTGTATGAAACTCCCTGCTTGATTTCATCTGTATGGATGACAATGGGGAATGTATGGGTCAGATGGTGAGCCAAAAATGATTTCCTCAGTTTTCTTGGTGTTAATCTCAAGAGCATTGCTATCAGTCCACTTGACCACCTGATGTACAGCCTGTTGGTGCAGCTTAGGGTTGTCAGTGTTACTGAGCAGAGTTATGATTGCAGTGTCATCAGAGTACTTAATGATGACTTGATTTGGTGTGTTGGTACGACAATCATCAGTGTAGAGAGTAAAGAGCACAGCTGAACTCACGCAGCCCTGGGGGGCCCCTACATTGGTTGTGATGGCAGATGACAGGGTTTTGTTAACCTTCAAAAGTTGCTCTCTACTAGTGAGGAAAGCAGCATACCAGTAAATCAGGTATGGATTTACTTCCATTTTGGCAATTTTTGACACCAAGATGTCTACTGTGTTGAATGCAACCCGGTATCACGGCAAGACGTGAACATGTGACGGTTTACCATGC
>CALSBZ010033066.1:1376-19172 GCA_943591055.1 Gobionotothen gibberifrons
CCCCATCATCATCATCCTCCCCATCCCCGGGACCCACCGCGCACGCCGCGGCCCACGCGCGAGACATCGAGTCCGCGTTCCGCCTGTTTGTCACCCCGGCCATCGAGCGAGTCGTCGTCGACATGACGAACCTGGAGGGCGCGCGGAGATACGGAGACGCGTGGGCCGGGATGGACGAGACGGACCTGCGCGCGTACACGGGGCTGTTGATCTTGGCGGGCGTGTACAAGTCCCGGGGCGAGGCCGCGGCCAGCCTGTGGGACGCGGAGAGCGGCAGGGCCGTTTTCCGCGCCACCATGCCCCTGAAACTCTTTCACGTGTTCTCCCGGATGCTGAGGTTCGACGACCGCGCCACCAGAGCCGAGAGGCGCGCCGCGGACAAACTGGCGCCCGTGCGCCGGGTCTGGGACATGTGGACCGAGCGGCTCCCGTACCTCTACGAGCCCGGGCCCGAGGTCACGGTGGACGAGCAACTGGTTCCGTTCAGAGGTAAGGGTGAGGTGAGGTGAGGGTGAGGTGAGGTGAGGGTGAGGTGAGGTGAGGTGAGGTGAGGTGAGATGAGGCGGCGGTGGCGGAGGCGGTGGCGAAGGCGACGCGTCCGTCCCTCCGTGTGTGTGTGTGTGTGTATCCATCCATCCATCCATCTATCTATCTATCTATCGACGTGTACATTTACATTCTCCCCATCCCTGCTTCTTTTTTTTCTTTCTCCCTCTCCCTCTCCCTCTCCCTCTCCCTCCCCATCCCCGCTTCTTCTTCTTCTTCTTCTTCTTCTTCTTCTTCTTCTTCTTCTTCTTCTTCTTCTTTCTTTCCTTTCTCTCTTTCCTTTCCCTCTTTCCTTTCCCTCTTTCCCTCTTTCCTTTTTCTTTTTTCTAGGCCGCTGCGGCTTCAAGCAGTACATGCCCAGCAAGCCCGCCAAATACGGAATCAAGTCCTGGGTGGCCTGCGACGCCAGGTCCAGCTACGCGTGGAACATGCAGGTGTACACCGGCAAGGCGAGCTCCGGGCTCCCGGAAAAGAACCAGGGGATGCGCGTCGTGCTCGATCTCACCCGGGGGCTCGGAGGCGGTCGCAACGTCACGTGCGACAACTTTTTCACCTCTTACGAACTGGCCCAGCGGCTCCTGGCGAGCGACATCACCGTGGTGGGCACGGTGCGCAAAAACAGGACCGAGTTTCCCCGGGCGCTGACGACGCAGAGGCCCGCGCGGGGCAGACGGGTCTTTTCCTCCGAGTTTGCCTTCACGCCCACCGCCACCCTGGTCTCCTACGTGCCCAAGAAGGGCAGGAACGTGGTGCTCTTGAGCACGCGGCACGCGGGGCCCCCCGAGATCAGCGAGCGCGCCGACGAGAAGCCGCGCGTCATCCTCGACTACAACCGCAACAAGGGAGGCGTGGACAACCTGGACAAGGTGATCGGCGCCTACAGCTGCAGGAGGATGACCGCGCGCTGGCCCCTGGTGGTCTTCCACAACATCCTGGACGTGTCCTGCTACAACGCCTTTGTCTTGTGGCGAGAGCTCAACCCCGGGTGGATGCCCGGCAAGCGCAACAAGAGGAGGGTGTTCCTCGAGCGGCTGGGCAAAGCGCTGGTGGCTCCGTTCATCGAGAGGAGGAAGCGTCTCCCTCGCACCGCGGCCTCGGTCGCCGTGGTGAAAGCCGTCCGCGCGGAAGGAGCGCGCCGACGGGGCGAGGGTGACGGGGGCGAGGCGGTCCGCGATGCCCCCGCCGCCGCCTCCTCGGCCTCCTCGCCGCCCTCGTCCTCCTCCTCCTCCGCGTCTCGACCCCGTGCCCAGGCGAGCAAGAGGAAGAGGTGTCAGATCTGCCCGTCCAAAAAGGACCGCAAGACGCACGCGGTGTGCTGCGGATGCGGTATATACGTGTGCAAAGGCTGCGCGCTCGCCTACTGTCCCGCGTGCGCGGCGGGTTGCCCCTCGCGCGGCGATCCGTAAGCGCGCTGCGGTTTCTCCCCCCCCGTCCTCCCCCAGTTTGACCCGGTGGGGTCGGGGAGGACACGGGGCGTGTAGGGGGAATCGGAGGACAACGGGAGGGTTAAGGAAAACCAGAACTGGGATCTCTTCTAACGTAATGTGGTGCACTGACTTTCGTCTTTTTTTTTTTTTTTACTATTTACGATATTTAATTCATACCAAAAACAGACAAAAAACCCATTGACTTCACGACGAGGCAACAGGAAGTGTTGAATGCTGACTCATTTCCTGTAGCTCTCTCTGGCCATGTAAGGTATTAAGGAAGACTAACACAACTTGTTCTGATACACGAATAAAATATCATTAACTTAAACTGTGAGGTGGATCTTGAAGTTTGTACTTTGTATTTTTTTATTTCTCTTATCTTATCTCTTGTGCTTTAATACCACGTCTTCAGATCACAGATAATGTAGATTACTCTCTCAGACCATAGGCTGCAGTCGAGACAAGTCTCTCCTTCAATGTCAATCTTACTCAGTTTGTGTTTACAGGCAGAGATTGAAATGACGTTTCCAACAATCCCGAATGTAAAATTATACAGTATACAGATATGTATACAAATATGTATAAAATAACCCTTTTTTCATCACCATTCATTTGTAATTCCAAGTGAACATGTACGCAGAGCTTCATGAGCACGTGGAGACCTGAAACCAGCGTCAGATCGCTCAACGTTGAGTGCCGATAAACATATTTAAGCGTCCAAGGAAGAGGCTGCTGAAGTTGGATTTAGAACACATTTTCAAAAGTGTGGCCTAGCGCGACCAAATGTTGGTTGTTCAAACTGGACGTTTAGGGAAGCCCCTCCCCGGAATCTGAAGGCCCCAGCTGCTCTGGGGCCAAAACTGCAGCGGAAAGCTGCGTGATTCAAAAAGTGTCGTGCAATAACTCTGCTTATATGGCCTCGAGAGCTTTGAAATTGAAGGTAGTCTTTTCACACCTCATAAGGAGTGTGTGTAACAACATTCAGTACACACCCTGTATATTTCAAATACCCGAGTTCCTGCAGTTAGGTAGTTGACGTGTACTGTACTTTTCAAATACTTAACCGCGCAACCCCGGGTATTTTAAGTGGACATGAGGGGAAAAAGGCTGTTTTGAGAGTACGAGAGGCCACATTTCTGTCAAATCAAATCAAATCAAATCAAGTTTAATTTATATAGCACATTTATAAACGATTTTTGGTCGAGCCAAAGTGCTGTACATATAATAAAAATAGCCTACAGTAGGGACACTTTGCAGCAAATACAACAGCACAGATTGTTCAGAATATCAATATGAGAAAAACTACACCCTCTGTCCTTAGACCCTCACATCGTACAAGGAAAAACTTCTGCGCAAAACCCACAGTTTTAAAGGGGAGAAAATGGGAAAAACCTTTGGGAGAGCAACAGAGGAGGGATCCCTCTCCCAGGACGGACAGACGTGCAAGAAATGCGGTGTGTAAATCGAAGATATAATACATTTTACAGCCTATAGACCGAATGTTAGGAAATGCGTGTGTCTGTAATAAGAAGATGAATCCACGAAGATGTCAGCTACAATCCTGTGGAAGCCACCAGGGAAGCAGCACGACACGACCCAGGCAGGACCGCAGCGATAGGTTCAGCCACAACCCGAAGTCCATGACTTAATCCAGAGCTCAGGATAGAGGATCAAGGGCACAGGACTACTGCAAGACGATCAGCCTCGACTCCGGAACCCGGCGTAGATATAGATAAGAAAAAACAAGAAAAAGAGATTTGGCTGGGTTAATCTGAAACAAGAGAATACACCGACACAGACAGAGAGGGGAAACGGTATTTGGGTAAACGTTATTCTTGATAACCCTCAAGAAAAGTTCACCTGAACCTCCCCACGCAATCTATCAATTCTGACCCCTCAAGTGTACAAGTGAGTTTAGAATAGTTTTTCTTCTCTTATATGAGAAACAAGGGTATGAAAAGAAAAAAGCCAGAAACAGAGGAAGAGAGGCACAACGTGGCTACTTATATGCACTCTCCTAAATGTTAAATGAGTAAGAGGTGAAGAAATACAAAGCCAGAAACTGTAATGAAAAGGCACCACAATGCTTCCCCTTAGAATAGGGTTGGAAACATTTATGAAAAAGGAGACAGGGGATACTAGTGAAGAGGGACGACAGTGAATAGGCAGTAGGAGAGGCCTAAATGCACTCTCCTGGATTGAGATTAAAGGAAAGTACTGGGGAACAAAAAAGTACAGGAGGAAAGGCCCAACGAGTCAACGTAAACACACTCTCCTAGAATAGTTCAAAGTAAACGGGGTAGGAAGAATATAGTAGGAAACAGAGCTGAAAAGGCGTCCAAGAACGCTTTCCCTCTAGTCCAGGGTGAAAATGTAGGATAAGAAACAGAGATAGGGAGCACAACAACCTATCTCTTCGTCAGATGCACTCCCCCGCCTGTCTAAGCGACTCTGTACCCCATCCCCCTCTGCCAGACCTTAGATCGGCAGAGGGAGACGGGGAGGGACAAGCCCCAAGGGGCGGTTTCGGGTTTAAAATAAACCCTGCAGAGATCCAAAAATGGATAAAGAAGTAATTTACAAGGTGAAATATAAGGTACTATATTTTAAGTAATCATATCTACTATTCCTATATTCTAAGAATATTAAACAAAAACCAGAGAGAAAAAATTAGTTTTAAGTGTTGATTTAAAAAAAAACAGAGCCTAGGGCCAGCCGCTGCAAAAGCTCGATGCCCTCAGGTTTTAAGCCTAGTCTTAGGCACTATCAACAACAGCTGATCAGCCGACCTTAAGGCTCTGCCTGGGGTGTAGCGATGGAGAAGTTCGGCTATATAGGCAGGAGCCAGCCCGTTTAGGGCTTTGAAAACGAATAAAATGAGTTTAAAATCTATTCTGAACCGAACTGGAAGCCAGAATTGGGGTAATATGGTCACGCTTTTTATGGCCAGTGAGAAGACGTGCAGCTGCATTCTGAACTAGCTGGAGGCGTCTAATTGAGGCCTGGTCCATACCCACATACAGAGCATTGCCGTAATCCAGTCTCAAGGTAATAAAGGCGTTAATAACCCTTTCTAGGTCTTTAATAGATAAAAACGACTTGGTCTTAGCCAATAGTCGTATTTTGAAAAAGCAGGTCTTGACTACAGTACTGACCTGCTTATCAAATTTAAAGGCGCTATTGAAGGTCACTCCAAGGTTCATGACAGAGGGGAGGATATTTGTATTGGGGGAGCCCAGAATATCAACCGGGGAGACTGTTGGTTGGGGTCCAAAAAATATAACCTCTGTCTTGCTCTTGTTAAGGGTGTGGAAGTTTTGGCTCAGCCAGGATTTAATCTCTGTTAGGCAGTCCTTCAATTGCTGTAGTGAGTTGGCATTTTGATTGAGGCAGATACATCTGTACATCATCAGCGTAACAATGGAAGGGGATATTGTGTTTTGTGAGAATTGAACCTATGTACAATAGAAAAAGGATGGGGCCCAGAATCGAGCCTTGGGGAACCCCACAAGTAAGAGGGGCTGTGGCAGAGGAGAAGCTACGGTCCGTCAAATAAGACCTGAACCATGCAAGGGCAGAGCCTGTAATGCATACGGACTGTTCAAGCCGTGACAACAGGATACTATGGTCCACTGTGTCAAAGGCAGCTGTCAGGTCTAACAGCACCAAAACAGCTGTGCTGCCTGAATCGGCGGCTAGGAGCAGATCATTAAAAACTCTTAAAAGGGCTGTTTCAGTGCTATGCATAGGTTTAAAGCCAGACTGAAACTTTTCGTGGATGCCGTGCGTGATTAAAAACGACTGCAGCTGGGCGTAGACTACTCGCTCCAGGGCTTTAGATAAAAAGGGTAGCTGGGAGATGGGCCTAAAATTTGCGAGGATGGAAGGGTCGAGATTTTTCTTTTTAAGTAGTGGCTTAACCACGGCATGTTTGAAGGCAGCTGGGACACATCCTGAGCTAAGAGAAGTGTTTACAAGCAATAAAACACTTGCTCCAACTGATTCAAAAACATCTCTGAGAAAGTGAGAGGGAATGCTGTCTAAGCTGCAGTTTGTCGGCCGCAGATGCTTGACTACATCCGAGAGAAAAGAGAGGGATACAGGCTCAAAATGATCGAGAACAGCAGGCCACAGAAAGGGAGCAGGACCTGGGGTAACACCAGTATGGGCTAGCCTAAGGGCAGATACTTTTTCCATAAAAAATTTAAGAAATGACTCGCAGAGAGTGGTCGATGGCACAATTGGAGAAGCATCACAAGGATTAATGATTGAGTTGAGGACATTAAAAAGAACTTGAGGTCTGTTTTTGGAGATTAACAGAGAAATATACTCTGTTTTGGCTGCTTTGACTACCGTCTGATAATCGGAAAGGCAGGCACGAAGAATTTCTAAGGAGACATGAAGTTTATCCTTTTTCCATTTTCTCTCTGCACGCCTGCAAGCACGTCTAAAAGCGCGAGTACAATCATTGAGCCATGGCTCTGAGAGAACTTTGTTGCGTCTAAGCGTAAAAGGAGCAACGGAATCCAGTATTAGTGTGCATGTCGAATCAAACAAAGAGATAAGCTCATCCGCACTAAGAGCACAGTTCACCTCTAATTTACAAATCGGATAAGTATTAAAGGCATCTGAAAACTGTGAGGCAGTCAAGGGTTTAATTGAACGCAGACGACGCGCAGGAGGACGTAATTCGACTCCTGTAGAAGGGATCAAGGTTGTAAACAGAACCGGTAAATGGTGTGAGATACGCGTTCCTACACAGATTTCATCCACGGAGATAGACAATCCAAACGATAATACTAAATCTAAGGTGTGTCCTTTATCATGTGTTGGGCCAGCCACGGACTGAATAAGACCGAAAGAGTCGAGGAGGTTTATCCTAACCAGAGGTTTAGACTCGCAGCACACATGGACATTAAAGTCTCCGCAGATCAAAACACGATCATATTTCACCATGATCCCGGACAGAAAGTCAGCAAAGTCAGTTATAAAATCATTATTATAGTTTGGCGGACGATACACGACTGCGCAGAGTATAGGCGAGGCTGGGTTCAATTCAAAAAGCTGTAACTCGAAGCTAGCATAGCTGGTTACTGGGTGAAGCAAGCGGCATTGGAGATTAGCTTTAAACACTGAAGCTATACCCCCACCACGGCCGGTGGTACGGGGGGAGCTAAAGAAAGTACAGTCGGGAGGAAGAAGTTCAGAAAACGGTACATACTCGCCGCTGTGGGCCCAGGTCTCCGTCAGGAACATTAAATCCAGATCATGAGAGGTGAAGAAGTCGTTTAACAGGAACGTCTTGTTAGCTATTGACCTAGCGTTTAGCAAAGCCACGCAGAGTTTTCTCTCCGGGGTGGCTGATGGTGTAGAGCGTCTCAGCTGACGAAGATGTGCGTGTTGAACGCCGCGCGGAGCAGCCGTCAGGTGTGCTATTTGATGGACAAACACGCCACCACGCTTTCCCCGTCGTCTGAAGCGCTTTCGGTGAGGCAGGATGCAGGGAAGCCGGCGCAGGAAGGTGGGAATATCTGACAGTAGAGGGGGGGGAGTCGATTTACGGTTGCCAGGTATAGGTTTGAGCAGCAGTATAAACTCCAGTGAGGGTCTTAGGTGGAGGAGAGCTTGGCGATCATAGACAAGCAGAGCAGGGACATTCTGACAAACATAAAGCAAAAACAGGATAGCTAAAGGCAGAGAGCTGAGGGAGCGGCGTGCCGACACAGGCGCCATCTTGAAATCCCGTGAAAGATACTGTCCACTTCACACACCTGACTGCGCTTGCTCAGGAATGCAAGGTGGACATTACACCTCAAATACCTCACTAGACAACCTTAAGTATTTCAAATGTACAAGGTCATATTTCAAAGATGACAAGAGCTACATGCACGCTACTTTTAATAAGTAATCTGAGAGGCCACTTGTCTCAGTACACCAACTTTCATGCAAATCAGAGCAACTTCAATTGTTTGGCTGTTTGGCAGGAATTAAGACAACTCATTCATTAAAATGGTCCAAAGAAAATGTTGTCCAATCGTCTTCAAAACTCATCCACTCAATCCTCGGATAAGATGCGCAACACGGTCCGAATATCAGCTTCCTGGCCCGATGTATTGTGGAGATACGTCCCTGTACATTTCAAATACCTGAATTGGTTCAGTAAGGTATTTGAAGTAGAAGGCCACTTCAAATGCCTTAGTGCAGTATCTGGGGACTTTGAAGTGGACAGTCCACTTCCACTGGGGAGAAACACGCGAGCGCTGCAAAGAACAGCCTTAAATTTGGATTTTATCAAAACCAGACCAAGACCAAACAGAGGCTAGCAGGACCAAGAAGAGATCTATCAACATACCTGAAGACATCTGTGTTTTTATATCTGAGATGATCTCACAAAGAGTCCCTCGCATTTATTAAAATATCCATTCAGACTTGTTTACTGACCACCCTGCTTTGCTGATTTTGGATGTAGATTGTATTGTACAGTGGTTGCATATTCTTCATACTAAGACACAACCATGCAAGTCACAGGTGTGATCCGGTCCGTCTTCTTTTTGTGTTTAATGCCACGTCTTCAGTTAAACAGTTTATCAGAGACAGCATTTCTCTCTTTCTCTCTGTTTCTCTCTGAAGGAGAATCAACAATCTCACGTCGAGTCAACAGGAAGTGTTGAATGCTGACTCCCTTCCTGCAGCTCTCTCTTGCCATGTAAGGAATTAAGTAGTTAGCAGTGTGTCGCCAAACTGAGTTTTATTTTACTGTGGGAGTCAAGTCAGTTCACTCACATGCATCAGACTGTGTGTGATGCACATGTGTGCTTTTATTTCCTGTGTACACTGAGACAGATAGCGGCACCGGATTCCTAAAAAAAGGGTATGTCATATTCACTGCCATGGACGCTGCTCTGTGGGCCAGTCTGTGATGCGGCCAGAGGGGTGATCCAGGGAGACTACTGGGAAGTTGAACTGTTGGTGCCTCCTTCTGTAGCGCGTTAAATTGAAGTTAAGGTATAATCTTTGTCTCAAGTATCTTTCTGTACTTACAGTTATGTGTGTTTGCGACAATAATCGACATGTCTCTTCAACAGTACCACGTTGATGTTAGACGGAAGCCGTCCTCCCGCCTGATGGAGCTTCTTTCTGCAGAGGAGCTGATTAAAGAGAACCAGGTAAATGTTCTGCTTGATTTGTGTTAAAATGTGTCTGCTGTTCTGTCTGTACATGAATATCTCTATTCTCTAAAGGGAAGTACATCTTGCCAGTATGTGAAAAACCTCTTCAGTCTTCAGTTTTTAAGTTAACATTTAGATAAAGTACATTAGAATCTAATTTTACTGTATAATATTTATATATATTTTCAAACTTACTCAATTTCAATGTTTAATATTCTGATGCAAATTGTGTTTTTCAGGAGAATTGATAGTTTGGGCTTGTAGAACCCAATTATTTAATCAGGTTTACTTCCTGTTTGTTTTATAAACTGAGCTTCCTTACTTGTAGTCATACTTTGACCGTAACAAATAAGAGTTAATATAAATTCCCATATCCACACTGTAGCTATGCATATGATAATAAAGCCCTTTGAACCTTTTGAAGCTTACCCCGTCCCCTCTGCTTAAAAAGAACATGGCTACTTAAACACTAAATTAAATAGCTAACTCAAACCAAAGAGTTTTTAGTAAATTCACAGAAAGGTTTACAGTATTGTATGTTAACACTTATTTACATTTACATTTTGACAGAATGGAGGCAAAGATATCGTGGGAAAATGACTATGCTGAGTGTCGTGAAGATCCATGTCCCCCATGAAGTTCAGCAAAAGAAGACGCCACACCTCCAACGTGTCCATCGCCATCGAGGGACCGGTGGTGCTTGATGAGGGTGAACGCCTGCCTTCTGCTCACGGACATCATCCATGCAATGAACTTAAGTAACACATCAAAGTTGAAATACGCTTCTGTCGTTTGAAAAAATCTTTCTTAAACTTAATTTCCTCAAGATTTCTCTTGAAAGTCCACATGTTTGCAGAAGCACCACTGCTTATATATTGTAATGTTGAGGTACTTGAGAATGCTCTTTTCATTGCACTTTATACTCCACTACAAATCAAAGGGAAATATTGTACTTTGTGATTCACTATCTTTTATAGAGTTTATAAAGTATAAGGTTCTGTTTTTTAATTTACAGAAAAAAGGAAATATTGTTAGACATCCTTGAGCTATTATGTTCTCAAGGGTTACTACAATTACTACAGGGTACTTTTTACGTGTAATACTCAAACAGCATTTAGCTAATTATACTTTTACTTAAGTTACATTTTCATTACCAGACTTTCACTTGTAATAGAGTATTCTTACAGTGTGGTATGAATATTTTTACTTAAAGCTCCCATGTCATGGCCATTTCCACTGATCATAATTCCATTGTTGAGGTCTACTAAAATAGATTTATACTGTGCAATTTTCCAAACTCACATTGGTTTCTCATACAGCATCTCTGTAAACTACGTGTAATCACTGAATTTCCCTCTCTCCAGTAAACGGCTCGTTGTTGCTCCAATAGCTCCAGCCCCCACCCTCCCTGTGAGCACAGTGTGCTCTGATTGGTCGGGACATTGTGAATCGCGCTGAGCTCCGTGGAGGTGTGATTTCCTTGTTTAGCGATACACAGCCAAACACAGCCAAACTCATCCTGAGCACACACAGTCACAGCCGAAGTAAAAACAATAAGTGTGGCTTGATATTGAGTAAGAAAAAGGTTTATAGGTTGATAAACGCTGTGAGAATGGGTCTGCAGAGAGAATTTTGCCGCGATCCCAACTGTCTGTTATCAGCCTGCAGTAAGGGAGGAGAAATCAGCAGAGCTGCCTGCACTGAGTGTGTGTGTGAGGAAGTCTGTGGATTGGTCAATTTGGACCAGCGGGGGCTTAACGTAACGGCTCCGCGGACGTAACATAACGGCTCCACGGATTGGTCCATTTGGTTCCGGGTACCGCATGACCGTAGCGCGTCATAGTTCTGGGCGTGGCTACTGGGTATTCCTACGACACAGTACCCAGGAAGTAAACAATGGACAATGACGTATCTCCAACGAGGCGTTTTGGGGAGGTATTTTCTGTGTTAGAGTTTTACTCGCTACAGGGTGTACTTTGAGGGTTTTGACTCTGCAGACCGTTTACATGCTTAAAACCCTTCATAACACACAAGGGGACGGGTAATAACCGGAAAAGCATGACATGGGCCCTTTAAGAAAAGGGCCGGATACTCCTTGGACCTCTGAGTGACAGTATATCAATGTGTTTCTGTGCCTGCTTTGTTTAATTTAACGGATGTATGTATAGTATTTGTTAAAATCATTGTAAACTGTAGATTAATCATGGCTTGTATCAGACAACAGAACACAAATAAATGTGTTTGTGTTGCCCTGTTGTTTAGGTCAAAAGGACACCTAGTGGGTAAAAATGGTAATTACAGCGCTTTGAGTTATGTGTTGCAATTTCAGTGATGCCGTAGTTATGAAGAACTCGTCTCTTGTATAGAGTGGCGAAGTCACGCCCATCTACTTTCGGTCCATGGGACCTTATTTCGGAAAAATGATGTATTGAAGTCAATGGAGAGAGAAAACGTATCTTTCGATCCCGTTTAAATTGTGCCACAAATTACACATATGATGTTTGTCAATCTTAAACAATCATTTCCATGTCAAAAAAGTCACAGTTTGTCGTAAAACTGTTGAAATATAAGACTATGGAAAATACGCAACTAGAAAGACTACAAATCCCAGAGTCGTGTAAGTGATGTCACTCATAACTGATGTAACAATTGTTTTCCTTCACTAAATAAGAGATAGCTAAGATAAGATAACTTTAACAAGATGCCTGTGTGCTTAGTACCAGGTTGTTATCATACCAGCAATGGGTCTTGCTCGTTCTTTCGCTTCCCGTCTGATGAAAGGACCAGGGGCCTCATGTATAACGCCGTGCGTAGGATTGACGTGGGAAGGTTGCTTACGTAGTAGAAATCCGAAAAATAGGTCCATACGTTTTCCGCCACTTTCCGATTCACCAAACATTGCGTACCGGCGAGGAAAGTGCGTATGGCACTTCCTACGCCTGTTTCCATTTATAAATCACAACCGACTCGAAATGCGGTGCAGCTTTTGCGGGCTTCACGTAACGCCCATATGTGCCTATAAATAGTCAAAGAAACGCCCATTCATTCATTCATTTTGACTGACTGCATGAAGAAGATCGCAGGAAATGACGACAGAACAGCTAAAAAAGACATCTCAGATTTTGGTTATTTTGGGGAGGTCGAGATAAATCATATTGTTTGGTGGATGCAGTTTGAACCAGAGTAGCAGCATGGAGGTCGGATCGTCACCAAAATAAATAAATAAGTGGTCCGAAAAAGGTTAATGACAAAAAAAATACACATAGCATAACCTTCCTCAGGCAGTGTACCGGGGACAGGAGACCCGCCCCCCTTGATGAGAAACTCTAAGAAATGATCGGGGAATCCCTCCGGAGTGGAGTCATGACGACTGGATCTGAATTATGTTTTTGTATTTGGGGGTTTGTGTCCCAGCTGTCGATCAGCTGTGCGCAGCGTCTCCACTGCAGCCTGTGCATCTCACCCCCCCTCCCTCCGCAGCAACTCTATATCCACCAATAAGGAAATACAATGTGTTGTGTTATATTAGCTGTACAATTTACCACATATGGTGCTCTTAGTTTCCATACCTCCTGTGTTTTACGAGCGACTTATCAAGTCTTGGCAAACGGCATAAAACATGATTAAACATGTATTAAACATATAACCATGCTCGTAACTACAACCAATAGAAATGCAAAACGGCGTCAGTTTAGACGTAATTCTGTCCTCCTGCTTACCGCATCATTTATGAGAAAACATTTTATAACATTAACACAATATTCGAGGTGGTTTTAAATTGCATATCCGTATTTATTTATTTCTCCAAGTTATGTTTTTGTGTGCATTGAGGAGTCTCAAACAGGCGTTTGTTAGATCATTTTAAGATTGGCTTTAATCAATTTGTGAAAATGAATTCTTCCTATATGATAAATGAGACGTAACATTTTATTTATGGTATTATTTCCACATATTTCTCTCCATTCTTCCTTCTGCCAACGGTGTCGCAGTTTCTCGTCTCTCACGTTTTTGTGCTTAGTGCGTACGCATGGGTTAGAGCAGGGGTGCCCAACCTTTATTGAACCGAGAGCTACTTTTAAAGTTGCCAGTCTGCCGAGATCTACCAGTCCAAATAGAGAGGCGTAGCCATTAGTGAGAGCCTACTACCAGGTGAATACACACTTCTACTTGTATAAAACTGACCTTTGTACGATTAATACTTCATAAAATACTGCAGATCCTTTATCTTACCTCTTTCTAATCTACACACATACAAGTATTTAACTGAAGTTACACAATAATGTTGTTGATACAGAGTTGGAGTTTATTCACACGTCACATACTACAGTGGGTAATGTTTTCAAGAAACATTGAACAGTGCTGCCACATATGACACAGGGAAAAAAGAAAAGACTCTGAACCCTTTCTTTGCCATTATATAAAAATAGTGTTGCTACAAAAGTATAAATTAGGCTTACTAATAAGACAACTCAGACCTGAAGCTACACAGGAATCTGCTGCCAAAGTGCAATAAAAAAGACAGAATTAATAGAATCAAACCCTTTTTTTGTATAAAAAGAAATGCCTTTAAAATAGGATGCAAGCAACACTAGTTTCTTAACCTGAATTGATAATAGACTATAATCAATTTAAACAGAACAGATCTTAATGTTTGCATTCTTATACAATTTTGTACAATAATTATAATGAATACGTTCAAACAAACTAAAACGTACAGCTGATTAATAACGGTATCTAACTTGAGTTTTTATTATATCAAAAATCTGTTGAAATTCTACTGTTATTTTTACTGTCCACCAAAAGCGCGTCAGCAGCCTCCAGGAATACTTCTTTCACAACTTCGCCGTCGTTGAAAGACTTCATGTGTTTCGCAAGAACGTGACCGACTCGATAATATGCTATGGCAGCAGCCTTGCTCTTGTTGTTGGGCCTGGTGAAAATGGACTGCTGTGCGTTTAGCTGCCCTTTCAGGTCCCTCACCTTTTGGGAGCGTAGGGCAGAATTAGGCAATAGTATGAAGCTGCAGCCTCGCAGACCGCAGTTTCAGACCCGCAGTTTCAGACCCGCAGTTTCAGGAGCCTTCTTCTCTTTTATAAAAGGCGGATCGCAAACAGCTTTTAGTTACACTGCCACCACCTAGCGAGTGTGTATCACCATGTCATTCCATCTCTAATAAACAAAATAACGAAAACTAAAATAATAAACCACAAAATAAATACTCGAATTAGGAGGGAATTCCGTCTCGTAGCGTTTGTGCACTGTTTTGAAATGCCGCTCCTAAATTACCCTTCTTCGATAAAGCCACGCTCGCATTGTAGAGTGCAAATTATATATTTTGGGCTTTTTTGCTTCTGCCATAACTGCGGTCTTGTGTGTGTGCGGACTGTCACTCCTGTTGACACGGACAACGCGAACTAGTTCACTGCCCACTGCCCACTAGCCACGCCCCCCGACACATGGGGTCACGCCGGCCAATCACAAAGCTTTGATGCGTTCAAGTGCATTATTCTGGCACAGGAAGATTATGTTATAGGACATTAACGAGAAAACAGAATATTGTTGTTCTATTTTTAGACACATCTCGCGATCGACTGGGAATCTCCCGGCGATCGACCGATCGCGATCGACTGGTTGGGCACCCCTGGGTTAGAGTTTGCGTGGAGGACAGCACGGTTTCCCGTCAAGTTACTATTTTATAAATCGTAAACATTGCGTAGAAACTGGCGTACGCCATTTTTTGAGCGTATATCGCTTTATAAATGAGGCCCCAGGAGTGGCTGGATCAAATTAGCTACCTCGCTAGTAGCTAGCACGTTAGTTAGCATTACAGCTGGCTTAGCCTTGTCATTTTTATTAGCCTTGACATGAAGTAACATCAAGTAACCCAAAATGTTAAACAGTAAGAGTAGTAGTCATATTTCGTGAACCCTTTGCGGACTACTGTCACACCGGTGTGATCATTCTATAATACACCATTTAAGCCCGGGTGAGAAAAGCTAACGTTAACGCTACATTAGCATCGCCGATCTTTTCTACTTCATGCTATCTGCACAAATGGTTGATATTACCCATTAAAAAGATCAGGCAGTTCAGAGAGAATCAAAGGAAGGCAGGCAGGCAGCTTTGCATGACATTCTTCTGGACGTGTTTCATTGTGGTGATAGTGAGGGTAGTCAATCCCTTTTTTACAGTAGTGACGGCCATCTTGGTGACGTGTGTTACATTATTATTACATGTTACTTGTTAGATGCTTTTATCCAAAGCGACTTACATACTCGATACTGTGGACAATCCCCACAGGAGCAATTTGGGGTGAAGTGTCTCAGGAACACAATGACATGCTAACTGCAGTGGGCTTTGAACCTGTGCTCCCCTGATCCGGACACCAACGCACTAGACCACTGCGCCACAGCCTCCCACGTGTTGTTGCACGAGACCAGAGATGTAGTTCATTCAGCGTTTTACGCAAAAAATGTGTTACTTCACAGTTTTACGACACTTTTAATTTTTTTTGACTGTTAAAATTATCTTTTAAATTGTCAAACATCATATGTGTAATTCGTGGCACAATTCAAACGGGATCGAAAGATGACTTTTCTCTCTCCATTGACTTCAATGTATAATTTTTCCGAAATAAGGTCCCATGGAGGTCCACCGGAAGGGGAGGGACTTCGCCACTCTATTCAGACGCACGTTTTTACTCTGCATTGTTGTCTAATAAAACATATGCCTGTAAGTGTTTCTATGCTGTTTCAACATTGTTAATGAAGAGTATAGAGGCTTCTCAATAGTCTAATTTCCCCTCCTCGACTCCTTGACTCCTCGACTCCTCGGTCCTCCGGTAGTGACCCGGAAATGGATTTCAGCGCGCCATGTTGAAGGACATCTCATTTCTCTAAATGCACTTCGAGGACCGAGCATCGAGCATCGAGGAGGCTCTCTGGAGGAGCTCTAACCGAGGAGACACTGATGCATCCTCCACGGATGCATTTCCGGGAACGGTGGAGGCGTGACGCACGGCCGGACTTATCTCAGCCAATGACAGCTCTGCATGCATCCCCATGATATTATTTTAGTAACTGCTTTCATCGCGACACGATGTTTACAGTGAGAACAGCTGTGAGGTCTGTGCAGGAAGCAGAGCAGTGTAGGGGTGTAACGGTATCTGTATTCGTCCCGTACCGTCACGGTTCGGACGTCACGGTTCGGACATCACGGTTCGGCACATGCAGTCACACGACGAACACGCCTTTTTTTGAACAAGTGGGGAAAAAGTCTGTCATTCAGGGCAGTATCCAGGGACAGGTACGGGCCATTGTTGCCCGGGCAACGGCCTGTTTGCCCTGACCTGCCCCTCTGGAGAGAGCGAGAGTTTATTTTGATTTCTTTCAGTAGTGCCACACCTTGTCAGCGCTGTCATCTGCCAGTGCGTTAAGACCACCTCTAGTGTCAGATTTTGGAAAATTGATTTTGAGTTTTCTCATGGAAGTTAGAGTATAGGCGACAAACCAGGGGATTTATCTTCCTCTTGACACCGTCTGTCTTTTACAAAAACACACCTAGGCTAAATATACTTGTTAATGTGCTTCTGTCTTTCTGTGTCTTTTCATCTGTAAACTCCCTCACCCTGTCTCTCTTCTCTTGATCGCCCTCTCTCAGGAGAACACTTCACTGTCCCGCTTCATTGTAGGACTTCTGCCATGTTCTACTTCAGTTTGACCATTTCTGTTATGAAGTTATGGAATACTAAATAAATAAGTAATTAGATACCGTACCGTTACTGCGCTCATAAAGAATGATAAGAATACGAATAATGCGTATCGAACTGGTTTAATTAATTTGTGAGTTTATTAAGGTAATTAGTTAGAAGCCCTATTTTATCAGTATGTCTGGACTGCACAGCAGTTACAATGGTCAAACTACATTAAAACAGAATTGTCCCCATTTTCTCTTTAATAGTTAGTAACATTAGATATTTTAATGAGATATGGACCCCAAAACAAAACATTTCCCTGGTTTTCCTTTTATGAACTACCGAATGCAAGTAGTTGCCTTAGCTTATTTTGTTATGAGATGATAATGTGAATTACTCTTCAAATTAGTTAATGTAAAAATCGTTTGGTTTCTTTTACATTAAAAACAAGTTCAAATTTTCAAAAGGTCTTTTTTTCGGGGGGAGGCCCTTTTTCCAGTTTAGAGCAATAGCCCCTCCAAATGTCTGTGCACGTCCCTGGCAGTATCCATTACACTATTTATAATCCAGGGGGCGGTATTGCGCCTGATACCTCATTCACACCAACAGTGTTTCAGGGCCGGTTCGGAGCTGGAGCTTGAAAAGCACCGGGTGTTCGTGTTCACACAGCAGCGGAGAAGCCTCTTAGCTCCGGAATCCGGTTCATTTCAAGCACCAAAAAATTATCCAGCCAGAGCAAAAGCACTGCATACGTCACGCTTACGTCGAGGCGGGGGCAGAGACAGGATCAACTTCTGAACAACAACAAAAAGCCCGTGTTTTATCCGGTTTGTGGATGGAGAAACTTAACAAGAGTTTCAGATTTTCAGTGTTTCTGCCATAGACTGTATATATAAAGGTTTCTGCTCATCGTGAAGCAACGTGTCTGCGTGTTAAGGTGGAACCTGAGCATTCACGT
>CALSBZ010033066.1:25699-53099 GCA_943591055.1 Gobionotothen gibberifrons
GTGTGTGTGTGTGTGTGTGTGTGTGTGTGTGTGTGTGTGTGTGTCCGAGACCGGTGCCAGCAGGGACGTGTTGTTAGCATCTGGTTAGCTAGCTGCGCTAACGGACATAAGGAGCTGTTTGTTCCACAACAAGCTGGAGGAGAGTCCTCTCCTCTCAGACTGAGAGGCTCAGGTGAGCTAAAGGACTCTCTGACTGTTTAGATAGTTAACTTTAGTCTAAGTTATCTCAGTGGGTCTCAAACGGTGTGGTTACAAATTATTCAAAAGATTATTTCCGCGGCACACCTTCATATGATCATTATCGTTATAAAAAAGAGAAGGGAATAAAGGAAAAACAGTTATGAAATACTATATGGCAGTAAAACAAGAATACAGTTTGAAGGGGGAGTGATTTGTAAAATATCCATAAAGAAAAAGAACATCTGATTACAGTTGTGTTTCATATGGATGTTGAGAGATGTATCCATAGATCTCTTAATGTTGCTCTCAAAGTGCACCAGATTGATGCTTTTACTTCAATATTTAAAAAAAATCTTCCCGGGAGCTGATTATCGAGCCTTCATTGTAACAGTCGCGGGTGTACTGTGGGTTTGCGTGTGGGGAGTGTTGCAGTAGAACATTCCACTATAGCGCCCCTGGTGCTCGCGCTTTTGTGCGTGCTCTATAGTGCCCGTAATAGTGTTCACTGGAGTCCAGCACCTCAGCACCCCCACTCAAAATACCTTCCCGCGCCTCTGAGCATAACTAAAGAATGCTAGCAAGTACATGGCTAGCATACACCTCTTTGAAGAGGTTTACACACATAAAAACCTAATACTTTGCATAAAACCCTGAAAAAGTTTACTTAATTGAATATAATATGTGTTCGGTAGTGACTTTTCTTAAGGTTACACGCCAATTTTCAGATTTTGGAACAGATTTATATCAAAAGTATGGGATATAGCTACTTGCCATTCAGCCAGGGACAGGGATGCAGTGTCACTGCCTTGTCAAAAATGCAGGGGTGTGGCTAAACACCAGGCCCAGCCATTGGACTAAAACCAGGCTCAGCCATTGGACTAAAACCCCTTGTGTTTCGGTAGTGACATGAAAACTGGGGACATGATTTTATAGTTTTTTTATAAAAAAATGAGACCTACAATAAATCTAAATATTCCAACTTCTGTTTGAATGTAATCCTAAAGATCTTCTAAATACACCATTGAACAAAATTAAATAAAATGTTAAAAGTGTTATTTACAGAAATTGAAATTTAGATGTCAGGGTTGGGGACAGCTACTTCCCAATAGAAAGTACCCTATAAATGATGTTTTTGTATATATTAAGCTTATCACTATCTAATTGAATGCCTTGTGTTTAAATAGACCATAACATATTCTTAGTAAATATATATGTCTGAATACTTAATTGTTTTGTTAAATAGTTTTTCTTGTTGTGGGACCACACTTTGTACTAATTCGGTAGAATGCCCCATATATTAGGGATGTTAAGATTCACCGATTCGCATCGGTGCACCGGCATAAACATTCAAGATGCGAGTGCACCTCGGCTACAGTTTGGGTTGAACTTGCGCGATGCATCGATTGTAGCGTCTTTGCATCGGTAAAAAAACGATTCATTCATATAATATCCCCTCATCCTGTCAGCACTCCGCAGAGACGATCTTTGATCTTTGCTTCGCCACTACGGCGGCCGAGAGTCTCAGTTATCAACACACATGGAAGTCAAGGAGAAAGAGAAACACAGCGCACCGAAAAATACCTACAAATCAAACGTTTGGCAACACTTCGGATTTTTCAAGAAAGACGGTCAACTTGAAAAATCGCTCGCAAATAAAAAACAATGCCGTGCCGCTTTAAAGTACACAAGTAGTACGAGGAACTTAGCGGCGCACATCTAGAGGCAACATGGGGTCTGCGGCTGAAAAGAGACACCTGAAAGTTAGACATATGAGTTCAATCACTCAGTGAGGTGTTCTGTCAGAGAGAGTGGTGTTTAGTTTACAGCAGCCTGTGACTGCCAATAATAGTTTAAATGTCTTCCTTACTGTAAGCAGTTATGAAATACCTGTTTGTGAAAGGTTCTTTGTATTTGTTATTGTTCATATGGAAACCACTGCTTTCTGCTCACTGGTGAGTTAGCCTATGAATGAGTGTTAAGCACATCAGGCTGGCAGCTGTATGGGCATTGCACTATGGTAGTTGTTATTTGCACATTGTGAATTTATAGTTGCAACGATGTATGCTAACCGCTAGCCTTTCAATTTAATTTCCCATAGGGATTAGCATGAAGCTAACACACCGTTTATTATATGGTTAACACGCGAAAAATGTATGATATGTTAAATGATTGCTATGCTTGAAATGAATGTACATGTTCTTGTGTGTCCAGTTGAACAGTACTTTCTGAGTAAAACTTTAAAACGGAACTTCTGAAGCAGTTTTCTTCCTGTTGTCTGTCTGCCCTGCTACGGGAGCGGGGGGCAGAATAGTGTTGTTTAAAAGTGTCTACTGTTTCATGTTTTGTAGTAGCCTTAGTGTAAAACAGTTGTATTAATTAAGAATTGCATTTGATGATACTTAATAATTATATTTAAATATTACCTACATATTTATTAAATGAAAGATAAGAATAGCAAGTAAAAATAATCAGAAAAGCCAAATATTTTTTACTGGAGATTTGTAATAAGATGCACATGTAATCTTAAAGGTCACATGTCATGGCCATTTCCACTGATCATAATTCCATTGTTGAGGTATACTAAAATAGAAAAATACTGTGCAATTTGCCAAACTCACATTGGTTTCGCATACAGCATCTCTGTAAAGCAGGGATCACCAACTACATTTGTCCAAGGGCCAAAATGTATCCAATAGACACTATCGCGGGCCAGCGATTTTTATATAGCCCAGAATTTTGAAGTTGTTGACCGGGGGGGGGGGGGCGTAAATGTAATTACTGAATACTGAATACATGCTCTGAAAGTAATCAGAATACAGTTACGTGTCTTAACGTATTCAGATCACTTTTAGAATACTTTCTTTTTCCATAACAGATGGGTATGTTTTGGTGAACCGGAGACACTTATTTTACTGTTTTAATGGCTTATCAAGAACTCAAATACAACATCCTGGTGTCATTCTGGACAGCTCCCTCTCATCTGCACCCCACATAAAAAACATCACCCGGACTGCATTCTTTGTACTGTCTTAAAACCTTTCCTTGGATTATGTTATGAATTGTAAGGTGTCCCTGGGTGCTTTGAAAGGCGCCCCTAAATAGAATGAATTATAATTATTATTTATTAAAACGATGTAATAACTTTTAAAACATTTTCCAGTCACTTGCCCCATGCATTCAGCAGCAGCAGGCCATTCACTTTGATTTGATCCCGTTATGAAATGTCATCATTTCGACAATAAAGAAATGCTACATACACGTTATCTTGCACATGTTATCTAACCATCTCCGTCTCTAACTTTCAATATATTTAAAAAGAGATCTCTCTCTCTCATCTGCGTGCCGGGGCGGGGCCTCACAGACACGCTGCCTGCATCTCTCTCTCGCTCACAGACATGATGCAGTGCTGTGCAGTGTCCAGTGTGCACATAGTTCTGCCGGTAATGAATATTACATTTTGTGAGGAAACGTTTCCACCAATAATTCCAATAAGTATTCCAAAATCCCAACCCAACCCTGCTTCTAGGCTACTGTCCCGCAGCTCCTGCCTCTCTGTTGGACTCTGTTGCAGCGGGGCTACTGCTGTGGTGCGGAGCGCGCACGAAGCAAGGATAATAAAGGATCACTTCTTCTTCAAGGCAGGGAAGCTTTCGCAGTACGCAGTCTACTGTCCCGCAGCTGCTGCCTCTCTGTTGGACTCCGGTACTGCACCTTACTCACGAGACGTTGTAAAAAAAAAAATGGGTGGGGGGCGAACGCAGTCACCCCCGTCGTGCGGGCCGGATGAGAATGTCTGGCGGGCCGGATGTGGCCCGCGGGCCGCCAGTTGGTGGTCACTGCTGTAAAGTATGTGTATTCAGCAGTATTCACTCTCTCCACTAAACGGCTCGTTGCCGCTTCCCCCCCTCCACCTCCACCAATCTGTCCTCTGGTCTCATCTGTCCTCTTGTCTCATCTGTCCTCTAGTCTCATCTGTCCTCTGATCTCATCTGTCCTCTGATCTCGCATTTCCTCTGGTCTCATCTGTCCTCTGGTCTCATCTGTCCTCTGGTCTCATAGTGGAATTGTGTTGGACAACATAAAGTCCCACTGTAATCCCCTCAATGACGTCTTCATCTTCTGCCTGCAGAGTGCACAGTCACAAAAGGAACAGAGTGAGATCTAACAAATCAATACATATATATATACCCATTACTAAATCCCTGTGTTTAACAAGTACATTTGGTCAGATTCCAGTACTTTGGAGCCTCCTTGTTATCTGATATACTCCTGTCTGACCTGATAACAAATGTTTCATTTCCTGTATCCGTTTTAAATGAAAAGCCCTCTAGCTTTTCAGTGTAGTCTGGCTATTAAACAAAAAGCAGGGATGTTCACATACTTTTGGCTATATACTATGTGGTGTTTCAATAAATACATATTTTAAAGCCCAAAAAAAACAATCAAAAGGTAAAATATGACTTCTACTGACCCCAAACTCTCAGATCTTCTGGGTCCTCATTGAGGTGCACACACAACCCCTTGAGAAGACAATCCCGGTCTAAATCGACATCATCAACCTAGGTGAAGGGGAATACGAAAATAAAGAATCTGTTTTGCTCAATGAAATGTGTACACTATTGACTCGATGTATAATTTCCTTAAAATGAATTCTTACTTGAGTCATGTTTGACATAATACAGTTCAGACGCTGGCCTATCTGTCCTCCTCTCTTCTCAAATATCTTCAGAAGTTTGTCAGATAGCACATCCAGCTGAGAGAGAAATCTTGATTGGAGGGGCAGGGTTGTTATGTGCTTAAACTACTCCCCATTTATCAAAGAAAACAAAATATCACAGTCATAATCATCATCAAATCATTTCATTTTCTAATGATGTTATGATTGTAGTTCTGTGCTAAATGTATTTGCAAAATCACATATCAGGCATATCTTGCCTCATAACGCTGCAGAGAAACTAGTCCATGCATTTGTTACTTCTAGGCTGGATTATTGTAACTCTTTATTATCAGGGTGTACCAAGAAGTCAGTTAAGTCGCTTCAGCTGATTCAAAATGTATTGACCAGAGCCCGGAAAAGGGACCACTTTACTCCTGTTTTGGCTCTATAGTGAGAATAACTTTGCACTGGCTGCCAAGGTCTTTTTTTCTGGCTGCGGCCTTCAACTTTGGGACTGCAGCAGCGCGCAGCGCTCGTCATGCAACGAGGAACAGCCAATCACAACCCAGAAACATCTCAACTTCCGTAAACACAAGTGTACGGCAAATATGGAAGATAAGTTCATTACACAGCAGGTGGATCGTAACCCTTACTTTAAGATCTGTCCGGCATGTCCCCCATATTCATGGTATGTGCACCGCTGCTAAAATGTAACACAATCATTAATATCCTCCACTTTCCAGTATCAAGTGTCGCTTTCCGGGACACACCCCCACACACAATATTGTGTCTGTTTTGATCCGCTCTGTGTGTATTTACGGTATTTACATGAACACAGAGCGGATCAAAGCAGATACATATACACCGTTTTTTAGGGAAATCACTGCGGTCCCACACACAATATTGTAATATATCTTTTAACAATCAACACCTTAAATGGGTAAAGATGGTCGCTTAACGTAGCCTACTATTACTAATTACATGCTACTCAAGCTAGAATGATAACAAACCACAGGTGCGCTACCTAACAGGGCCCTGTACTACGAAGCAGGATTTTCGCTTAGCCGGCTAAATTCAGGGAAAACTCCGGCTTTCCGGTCCTACGAAGCTGGTTCTCTTTTTAGCAGGCTAGATTTCCATGGTAACTTATGCTTAGCGGCTAACCTGGTCGGGACCAGGTTAGGTTGCAGGCTAAGAGCTAAACTCAGTGAAAGCACTGCCTGCTGACCAATCAGAGCTCCGTGTGCGGAGCGGGGTGCAGAGTTTAAAGCGATCAAGTCACATTACAGGAGAAAGGAAATACAGTTTAAACTGCCGTTGCAGGAAAGCCGGCCGGCAAAAATCACCGACTGTGTGAACGTGAACATTAATAGAATATCACCTCCCATCTTCCGAGCAATCTGACTATTATAACATTAGCGTTAAGAAAGCTTACTTAAATATCTGCCACAACATAAGTAACTGGATCAAAGTTACGGTCTATATGCTGTAAAATCAAATGTATTATCTCTTCGATTTACACACGGAATATATTGCACGTCAGTCAGCTGAGCCGTATCTGGCCGTGCAACACTCACAGTGCCACATACTGTATGCAGAAGTATTATTTTAAGCAACACATTAAGTTGACGAAACACTCGAGTCAATTATTAATTAATTAAAGTCAGATCGTGTCTTACGGGCAGTGATATCATAAACCTGTTAATGTACGCATTCAAACACTTTTTCTTTTACCAGCTGTATTCACCTTGCAGGTGCAACTATGTGGCTTTTATCCTGGATAAAGTGTTTAAGTCATGGATGTTTAAAGTTTAACGTCTTCATATTTGTCTAATTATATAGTTGACTTTTCATTGAGGAAGTATGACGCTGCGCTGTCACGCTTCTCCATGTTTGTGATTGGTCGAATGCTCCAAATACCACCCCTTTCATGTGAACGCGCACCTAACTAGATAGGGCACGGCTGGCTTGAGCGATCCACTTGGTAACCCGTGTCGTAGTACCGTTTAGCGAGAGCGCGTATGTTTTGGATTAGGCCAACCGGCTAACTCAAACATATCCAGGTTATGTTGAACCAGTTTCGTAGTACAGGGCCCAGGTCCGTGGCGCAACACACTCTCTATAACACAGTGAATTATGTCCCGTAATGTTCCACCACAAAAGCAAGAAACTGCCGGACTTACACTCTACAAATACTCACACTAAAAACACGCTAAACACAAGTCAATCAATATAAACTCACCTTATGATTTTCATGGCTTTATCCGAGCTAACACCAGAGAATGAAAATGTTTACACATTGTCAGCTGTATTAACGTTGCTCGTTGTAATGGCAAATGTGAACTCAGCTTTTTGCAAACAATGCGTCTTGTGATAACCTGTAACTATGACGAACATTTGATGACATTAAATCACTTTTAATAACTTTTACCTTGGTGGACCCCCCCCCCCCCCCCCTCTTTGTTTAAAAAAGAAAAGCTTCAACATTTTCAAATAAAGATTTTTTGCAATTTTTTCTGCTTTTCATCTTGTCCATTAAAGTGCCATATTGTTCAAGTTAACTGACTTTCGTCTTTTTCTTTCTTACTATTTACGATATTTAATTCGTACCAAAAACAGACAAAAACCCATTGACTTCACGACGAGGCAACAGGAAGTGTTGAATGCTGACTCCCTTCCTGCAGCTCTCTTGCCATGTAAGGAATTAAGGAAGACTAACAGACCTTGTTCTGATACATGAATAAAAGATCATTAACTTAAACTGTGATCTTGAAGTTTGTACTTTGTATTTTTTTATTTCTCTTATCTGATCTCTTATGCTTTAATACCACGTCTTCAGATCACAGATGGTATAGATTACTCTCTCAGACCGTAGGCTGCTCCAAGTCTCTCCGTTTCTCTCTGAAGAAGAATCAACGATCTCAGGTTTTTCTCAACAAACAGCAGAATCTCTGGTGAGTTTCCTACAAATCTCACACACACTGAATACTTCTGTTAGAACCACAATCTGATTTAAAGAAATCTCAAGGTAGGACTACTCTTTAAGGAAATGTTTGCGATTTATAAAATACTAACTTGACGGGACAACGTGCGGTCCTCCATGCAAACTCTGACCCATGCGTACGCACTAAGCACAAAAACGGGAGAGACGAGAAACTGCGACACCGTTGGCAGAAGGAAGAATGGAGAGAAATATGTGGAAATAATACCATAAATAACATGTTACCTCTCATTTATCATAATGTGTTGTGTTATATTAGCTGTACAATTTACCACATATGGTGTTCTTAGTTTCCATACCTCCTGTGTTTTACGAATCAAGTCTTGGCAAACGGCATAAAACATGATTAAACGTGATTGTATATAAAGCCATGCTCGTATCTACAACCTATAGAAATGCAACACAGCGTCAGTTTACACGTAATTCTGTCCTCCTGCTTACCGCATCATTTATGAGAGAACATTTCATAACATATCACAATATGTTGACCAAATCCCTGGATCAGGAGATGGTAGATTATTGGTGCTTTCACAACATATTCACACAATGAGATTTTGATGAATAATCTAATGTTAATGTAACAGCTAAGTGAGTAAAATCATATTATAAAACAGTCTGATAAGATTAGATCACTTTTCTGAAATGCACCCAGGATAAGAAAATTATGGGATGTAACAATATCAGAAATCTAAGACAGAACCTAATCTCTTAATACAATACTGATATTATTACATTATCGAATATTTCATTGTCCTGTACAGTATTCAATTGTCCATTTCTACATGGTGCTCTCACTCGTTTTAAAGGTAACATGTCATGGCCATTTCCACTGATCATAATTCCATTGTTGAGGTATACTAAAATAGAAAAATACTGTGCAATTTTCCAAACTCACATTGATTTCGCATACAGCATCACTGTAAAGTATGTGTATTCAGCAGTATTCACTTTCTCCACTAAACGGCTCGTTGCCGCTTTCTTTTTATGTTTTAAGTATATCAAATTGCAGAGGAGCCTGGTTCTTAGATTTATTTTCTAAAACTACAAAACCTCCAAATCTTCATAATTATTGGACATCTATATTTGATACGTTTTCTAAGATCTTTAAAGTAAAATGTACCCCTTCTCCTCTTACTGCAATTTTTGGAGTCGTCCCGGACAACATTGTCCTTTCCAGACATTATTCAAACGCTTACTTATGAGGTAGAAGCAGGAGGCATCTCCCAATCATGTCCATTGGGTGACAGAACTTATGATGTTTCTACATATGGAGAAAATAAAGTGTACTTTGGGTGGCTCCACATGTAGGGCCTACTCTTCCCTAACTGATTCTTTATTTTATTTCAAATGTTTTATATTTTTAAAAAACTGAAACAGTATGTGTTGTTTAAGAAAAAGGAAAATAAAGTTTATTAAACTTTTTCGTTTTTTATTAATTACAAAACCTATCATGAACCTTTAGTCTTTGAGATGTCAGTATATGGCCCAGCCCTAATCTGATCGTAGAAATGACTCAGCAGTTCCTTGGAAGCGCCCTGTGAGAAGGTCCATGCAGCGTTTACAACTCCCGCTGCCTCAATAAAGCCACAAACATTGTAAAGGACAGCTCCCACCCCGGTGTTCACCTGTTGGACCTGCTACCCTCCAGGGGGCGCTACAGGTGCATTAAAACAAAGACAAACAGACTACAGACAGTTTCTCCCCCAGAGCATTCACTGCACTGAACTCTGGCTCTATTACCCCTCAGTCTTCCTCCCCTGCACATTAAAGGAGGGGTAGGTAAGTTTGAGAAACCGGCTCGAGATACACTTTTTGTTATATTCCATGGAATGCTCTTAATATCCTGATAGCAATGAATATTCTAAGTGGTTTGAAAAAAAATCCATAAAAAAATGTCATCTGTGGAAGCCGTAATACTGTAAAAACTACAACCAATTATTTTAGCCGGGCCGGCTAAAATAACTGGTTGGCCGACCTGTCTGTCAGCCTTCAATCTCGTGCACACACACACACACACTCGTGCAGCCATTGTGCGTGCCGTCATTGGGCGTGTTTCCCGTCTCCGGGCAGCTGTTGCTCAATCGGCAGCAGCAGCCGCTGCAGGACACTTTCACCATGGCAGAGTTTGCTTCAACATCGTCTACCGGTCGCAAAAGAAAAACTGTAATGGAGCAAATTATGAAGAAAAAGAAAGTGGAAACTAGGAGAAGTCAAACCAGAGTCAATATCGGAGTTGCTTTTCAACGATGGCGACTATTTACGGAGCACACCGAGCTGATATGTAACGTTACCGCAGCCTGCGCTCGCCAGCTAGCCAGACGTAACATTTTAAAAACATTTTCACAAAACAAACATGCTAGCTTCAAACATATAAGCACTGACAATAACTTTGTTATACATTTGTTTTACATTCATTATCATGATCTTAGGTGTTGTTTTCTTACATCTGATTGAGCCATGTAAGTCTTCACTGAGGTCATGTGCGCGTTCACGTGTGTTGGAGGAGGTGCTCTGTAGGAAGTCTGAAGGAAGGGGCGGATTCTTTTCGGTTGTGTACTTCTCAAACTTACCTACCGCTCCTTTAACCCATACATGCAATATATATATCATCTATACATACATATTCCTATTCTTTCTACAACTGAATATAAGTCCTGAACTTTGTTCTTTTAGTATGAATGCTGAGGGTCTTTGTTGTTGTTTGTTGCCTATCTTTTTATTTAATTTGTATGTTTCTATGAATGTTTGATAGTACCTTAAAATGAGTATCTCTTCTCTTTTCATTTTACATGTATAATGACATTAACGGCTTCTATTATATAATATTCTCTTGAAATACTGAGTTGAATATGTTATTATAATGTTCTGTTGTGTTCATACTGTCTCTCCTGTGTGTCCTGTTCAGGTCACCAAGACGAGGCGTAACTGAGGAGGAGGATCGCTGAGTCTCTGCTGAGGCCTAAAATAAATGATTGTTTGTTTCTGGTTGGTTGCCAGTTAAGGTCATGGGGAGGTAGGGAATTAATTGTATTTCATTTTTAATTTTTCAAATAATTTACAAACAAACGCTTTCAGCTTAAACAGTACACTGAACTATACAACTGAACAGCTTTCCACTGTGCACTAACCCTACCTCTGCAGAACACAACTGATGGTCTCAAACACATTAAGAAGGCAAATAATTCCACAAATTGACTCTTGTCAAGGCACACGTGTTAATTCAAAACCATTCCAGGTGACAACCTCATGAAGCTGACTGAGAGAAGCCAAGAGTGTGCAAAGCTGTCATCAAGGCAAAACGGGGCTAATTTTAAGAATCTAAAATAAAAATCATATTCTGGATTTTTTAACACTTTTCTGTTTACTATATAATTCCATATGTGTTATTTCATAGTTTTGATGTCTTCAGTATTAATCTACAAAAGTAGAAAACAATAAAAAATAAACAAAAACCATTGAATGAGAAGGTGTGTCCAAACCTTTGACTGGTACTGTATATAAAGCTATTGTAGACTTTACATCTTCATTTATTTTATTTCTGCAGATTTACATTTCTGCAGAAACAAATCTGCCCCAATTTCACTTTTTTCTACAATAGTGCATCCACCTATTAAGTTCCTTAAAATACACTGTAGGATTCTCATAAAATAAATCTGAGTCGCACATAAATCGTCAGGGTCGGTCGGAAACCGGAAACAAACAATATTTTCTTAGGCCTGAGGTGTTTACTGCTTTATAGGATCAGGTCACATGTGTGTCAATTAAACAGTCATCTATCATCCTACAGTACACCTCTCTTCAGCGAGCGGAATAGGACAGACAGTGCCCTGAGTAGAGGGCTCTGCCTGTGCTAATATAACAAGGGTTACAATACGTAACCCAACGTTATATCTCTCACAGGCTCCGCCCTCAACTGGACTCTATGGGTACAGTGGGTGGAGCCCTGATGTATGTACGCACTGTCGCACTGCTGATTTTCTGGTCAGCAGTTGCTGCCCCACATTCTCCTTTAACCCGGTTGTGACCGTGGAGAAGTCTGGGCTGCGGCTGACAGAGCACATTCTGCCGCGCATACCTCGCAGAAGGTGTGCTCACAAAACAGTGCTGGGGGCCCCCCCCCCTCCGCCCTTAGACGGATGGGGAGAACCCCCAGCCCTGTATGGGCTCACTGTGCACCTGCCTCCCCGAGTCCCTAAGGATCACAGGAGAGCGCCAGTGCCCATGCCCCACACTCAAACACTGTGCAGAGTGTGTGTGGGCTAAAGTATGGAGGGCTAGTCCTCCAGCCCTGTAAGGGCACAGCGCGCACCTCGTCCATCCCGGGACCCTCAGAGGGCCCGAGAACAGCCAAAACGCATCACGTCCGGGGAGGGGGTCAGATGCCCACTGACCCACAGCCCCCTCCTCACCAGTCCTGTGTTGCGCCAGCAAGCACAGATGCGGAGAAAGAGCCAGACATATCCAAGAGATCAAACTTTATGAAGGGGCCTGGCGTCGACCAAGATGCCGCCTTGCATATATCCTCCACACTCACACCGCTGAATAAGGATGTTGACACAGCCACAGCCCGTGTGGAGTGCGCACGAATCCCCGTGGGACAGGCTCTCCCTGCCTATCCGTGTGCAATGCACTCGCAGAGCCAGCCTGACAGGCGCTTTTTGGACAGAGCATTCCCGATCACACCGCCCCCAAAGCACACGAACAGCTGTTCGGTGCGTCTAAGGGCAGCCGTGCGCTCCACATAACATGCTAGCGCACGCACCGGGCAGACGAGGTGCAGTTTAGCTTCCCTGGCCCCACCATGGGGGGGAAGACTAAAACCCCCTAACTGAATAGCCCTGGACCTGAACGCATTCCTTAGGTTCTTGGGCACAAAGGAGGGGTTCGGTCTGAGTGTTGCGCCGCTGCGGTCACCCCGAATCAGTAAACAACTCGGGTGCACCGACAGAGCGGTTAACTCGGACACCCTTTTAGCTGACGTTAAGGCAAGAACCAAAGCTGCTTTCCACGACAATGCTTCTAGAGAGGAGAGCTCCAGAGGCTCAAATGGTTCTAAAACCAGAGCCTCGAGCACTAGGGGCAGGTCCCACTGCGGGGTGGAGGCATGCACTACTGGGCGCAGCCTCCTGACCGCGACATCAGTGGTTGACTAAAGGCTGACCTGCCGCCAAATCCCTCATGGCAGGACAAGATGGCTGCTGCACACTTTCGCTGTGGAATGCGCAAGAAAGATAAAATAGAGCCTAACTCACAAGATAGGGGCTCCATTCTCTGCTCCTCACACCATCGCTAGCTGCCTGGATAGACTGAATAACACTGTCAGACAATCCACCCTGTCTCAGCCTGTCCCTCTCAGGAGCCAAGCCTGGAGAGGTTGGCCGAGAGTGGGTAACGCCCCGATTGCACCTGCCTCTTGGGGAACTGCCCAGGGCTGGCCCACCTTCATCTGTGTCATCTCTGAGTACCACGGCTCCCTGACGCGGTCCGGAGCCACTAGGATGACTGACAGACGTTCTCACCTCACTGGACATGGCTCGTGTGCAAACGCGTCCACCCCCAAGGGCGGGTCGTCGCTCAGGGCCATGGAGAACCACAGGGCACAGTGGCTGTTTCGCCGGCTGGCGAACAGATCCACTTCCGCTCTCCCGAACTGGGCCCAGATCTGCTTCACCACCTCCGGGTGAAGCGCCCACTCGCCTGGCAGGGGGGGGGGGGGCCCTCGACATGAGGTTGGCCCCTCTGTTCTCCAGTGCCAGGATATGGAGGGCTCTCAGAGATTACACCACCTCTGAAGCCCATAACCATAGTTCCTCCGCTGTGGTCAACAAGGCTGCGGAGCGGACTCCGCCCTGCCTGTTGATATAAGCCACTGTGGTGCTGTTGTCGCTCCTGACCATTGCATGTCTCCCCTGAATTAGGGGCATGAAATGCCGGACGACTAACACTACCGCCGTAGCTCTAGGAGGTTGCTGTGTCGAGACTCTGTTAGAGCCCAGCGCCCAGCGCCCACCTATAGCCCTCTTCAGGCAGGTCCCTCCCCATCCTGTTCTGGATGCATCCGTGAACACTGATGTAGGAGGTCACCCGTCCGAGTCCCAAAACCGGGGGATGGTCACCAGCCGCCGTTTGTGCCTCTTGGGATCCAAGCGCAGGCTGGAGAACCACCTCTGCAGGCGGCGCATATGTAGTAACCCTAGCGGGACCACCATGTGAGCAGCCGCCATGAGACCCAGAGTCTGCATGACAGTAAAAGCTGTCACTGACGCCCCCTGTCGCAGCCTTTTGTACTCATAGGCTATCCCCTGGAAGGCAAAACGCAGACACTTTCTGTGCTCTGGAGCAATTTCTACATGAAAGTACGCGTCTTTCAGGTCGATGGTGGTGAACCAATCGCCTGGCTGCACAAGCCCCAGTAACTGTTTCATAGTTAACATGCGGAATTTCCGGCAGGAAATGTGGCGATTCAGGCCGCAGAGATCTAGAATAGGTCTGAATGCTCCTGTCTTCTTGAGAACCAGGAAATAAATGGAATAAAGACCCTTTTCCCTGTGCCAAGGGTGCACAACAGACACAGCCTGTTTCTGCACCAGAGCCTGAATCTCTGCTGAGAGGAAACCAATCTCCTCCTGAGAGGACAGATTCACCTCTCGCGTGCCCATAAAAGGGGGTGGGACGCTGCAAAACTGGAGTGAATAGCCCCGTTTCAGCGTCCTGTCCATCCACTTTGATAGTACACAGCAAAGTTTCCATTCCCCATAACATTGTGTTGAAGGACAAGCCCGTGGGGCCGCAGCTACAGTATGAAGCTGTGATACTCTCTGGCGACCCGTTCCACCGCAAAACTCCCTGTGAAGGGAAGATCTGCCCATGGAGGGTCGACACAGAAAGGGCCGATTATTTGCTGAGGACCCTGAACACACGGCAATAATGCTGTTCTCACCACTAGCAGCATTCACAGCATTAATTGGAGTCCCTATAGGCGTAGTGTGATTTACTAAGGTCCCTGAACGCACCGCCACGTGCTCCCTTGAGAGTGCGGGCGTTGCCATAATGCAACGGTACGTCCACACAGCAGCGTTAAAAAAATCTTGGAGGTGGGCGTATCAGAAGCTTGGGCATTTTTTGCGAGCAACGCGACCAACAACCAATCACATGAATCTCCCGCCCCCGACATACAAAGCAATAGCAATGTTAAAACGAAGTAAACTGGATATAAAATCCCCAAACAGGCGAAAACCTACCAGTTTCACCCAGTGTCTCTGCCACCTCCCCCCATGCCTGGTTCCTCCGGTTTGTATCCCGGTAAGTTATTAGGGACTGGTCATAAAGAAACGGGTGATTTGCTACCCAATAACTAATTTCTCCTCCGTTTTTAGGAATATAGAAAATGAACTGCGGTATGTCACTCCCAGCTTGCACGCGGTTTGATTGGCTAGCGTGTGTACTGTCAGATTTGCATAAACGGGATTTGATTGGCCTCAGCTTCAAAAGTTGAACATTGCTCAATTTTTTAATCCTGAAAATCCTGGATATCTTCGCTTTGCTTCCCACAATGCAGTTCGGCGAAAAGTGAGGCAATGTGACGTCACCCCATTCAAAGTGAATGGGCAGAAGCATTGGAAGATTTTGTAACGCTGCTGTGTGGACGGGCCGTTACCACTATGGCAAACTGCATACATTGGAGTCTTAGCTCCAGGCGTAGTGTGTTCCCTAACTGCAATACGTCGGCCATAATGTCCCTGTACACGCCTAGCACTAGAATAGCACTGCCTGCGGTTTATCACTCTCATCTGCGCAATCCCACTAGCCACCTCCCTCACACAGCGGCGTGCATTGTCGCTTGTCGGTGGGCGTGTCTGAAACTCGAGCAACAACCAATCACATGAATCTCCCGCCCCTGACACACAAGCAGCGGTTTGATTGGCTAGAGCAGACATCCTCAAAGTCCGGACTCCGGTCCGGATCCGGACCGAACCACAACTGTCTCTGGACTCTGAGCAAATTATACTTTTCATATGTATTATCTGTATTATCTGTGTTATCTGTGTTATCTGTGAGACATCGCCACAACGTAACGAGTCAAAATTCTCCACTGCAAACAGCGCTCTGCATGTAAGACTGTTCCACTGTCTGTGTGTGTCTTTAAACGCATTGGTCCAATCACATTCAGCATCCCGTCAGCGTTTTTTCCCCCACCAACAGTCTGCGAATCAGAGGCACAGTAGGGCGGGTCTTCATGGAATGCAGGTGGGAAAAATGCGTGTGTGTTTAAAAAAAAAAGTCAGAGCGAGAGTTAACAGCTCATCTAGTTGCATCTGTACTGTAGCTAGTAGCCTAGTTTCACCTACCGGGGTGGCATAGGGTGGCAACAGCCACCCTAAAAATAGGCCTTGTCACCCCAGCTGCCACCCCAGTTGGCAGCTTTGTTTTGAAAGAAAAGTTGTGGCTCATCGGACATTTATGAGAGAAAGTCTCTAATGTCCGAGTGCAAGTGAATGCAGCACAAGAGGCACGTCTTGTAACCCCTCCCCCGGCCCTGGCGCGAGCATGGAAATATGATTGCCGGCGATTTCATTTGAATGGGTCGATGCAAAACGAGAAGCATTCGGACCCAAGTACTGCAGGAATGAGGTATTTTCGGTCTATAATGACAGAGAAGAGACTGTCAAGTTTGGCTGTACTCAGCATTGAATCAAAACGCACTAAAGCTTTGGATCTTAATCAGTTTGTGAGGCGTTTTGCTGAACAAGATGGTAATCGCCGCATTCAGCTGTAATAGACATACCAACTTGATGCTCTGCTCACGGATGACTCGATGAGCATATATGCTTTGTATACAAAACTGTTAAGATGATGGCCTTACGTGTGTAAATATATATTTTTCGTTGTGGGGGTCTGCCCCCCAAAAACAGTTTTAAGTCCTGAGAAAGTCAAATAAGACGGTGTGTAAAACTACACTGCCTAGCCAAAAAAAAGGAACCACTTTGATTTAACTAGGCCAGTAGGTAAGGGCTTTCCACTGGATAATAACTGAAGTATAAAAGAATGCATGAACAGGTCAAATCAAGCAAATCCCCCTCTCAGATTCCACAGCAACCAGAAGAACATAAATACTGGCTGGTGATTTGATTAATTAGCTTTGTGATGGAATAAAAAATGTGGATGAGTCCACTGCCACCACTGACAATGCTCAGTTGCTGGTGTTTGTGAGTTTTTATGATGAGGCAAAGGGGGAGTTTGTTGAAGATGTGTTGGGCCTGACGAACCTCAGTGGACACACAAGGGGGCAAGACATTTATAAAGCACAAATGGGAATGCTGAATGAAAGAGGGTGCAGCTGCCTTCATTCATAACTGTGCAGCTCTTACACTGCCACTCTGAGGGATCAAGCACAGACACAATAACAATGAAAACTGCTGCATAGAGACTATTTTTGTTTTTGCAACCTCGTGTTAAGAATCGTGTTGCAATTGTTTAAAAGTTTGAATGACCGTGATAAACGGACCTTTGTCTTATTGAAAAAAAAAGTTTTGCCCTTCACGATTTGTATTTGAGTACCCCTGGGCTAGAGCTTGTACTGGCATATGATTCGATTGGCTGACGCTTCTGCCGAGGCGTCAAAAGTTGAACATTGCTCAACTTTTGCAGCGAGCCACGCCAGCAGCGCTCCGCGTCGCTTCCCACGATGCAGTTGACGTCACCCCATTCAAACTTAATGGTGAAGCGTCAACACACGCCGCTGTGTGGACGGGCCGTTACAGGAGCTACGGCTGGGGCGGCGAGTGGGGAATTTGTCCAGTCATTATCATGTGTAAGTGTATTGTGGAAAGCACACCTTTATCTATTTCCTATAGTTGTAAAAAATAAAGTAAGAAATCATTTCAATGTGTACTATAAGACAGTAACAACAATTAAAAACAGTTTAAAAGGGGAGTGATTAGTAAAATATGCATAATTAAAAAGAAAGAATGCTAACTAGGTAACATAAGATAATAAAAACCAAGTTTAAATGATTTGTTATTGGTTATGATCATATTCCAAAGATCTTTGGATTATTGAAAAGTATACAGCTCCCTTTCATCTGAGTGTTGAGAGCTGTATCCATAAATTCATTTTGTGCTCAAAGCGCACCAGATTGATGCATTTCACTTCAACATTTAAAAAAAATCTTCACACACAAAGGTTAAAGGTAAGCATATAATAATGTTCAAATGTGCTAAATATATACACTGCAAAAAACAACAAAAGAGGAGTAAAAGTAGCTCACGACTTGTTTTATATTTTGAAAGTAGCTCTCATCCTAAAAAAGGTTGGAGACCCCTGCATTAGAGCGTAAACACTGTAACTATAAGTATCTGAATATGTGTACTGAAACAAATACCAATAACTGTATTGCATTGTTTTCTTATGCGCAATTACTTCATACTGTCTTTGCCTTTTTCGTCCTGCATTTATTGGGCCCCCCTCAGAAAATAACTGGCCCCCCCAGTCAAATTGGTCTAGAACCGCCACTGTCCGTAACACATTACTCTAAGGATCGAGTTCAGACATAAAGGCTGTCTTGAACCCTATCATCAGAGTAACGTGATCTAATCAATAAATAAAGATTCAGCCGATAACACGAAAGCACATGGCTACTTAACATCTTAACAGGTTGATGTGTTGATGGAAATATACAAAAAGGATGCACTCTGTTTAGTAGAGGGAAGTGATGTCTTGATTCATTTTGAGGTCACCTGAGGCTTTTTGTAGTTGTTTTGTTTACATATTGTGTCCTCTTGTGAGTCTTTGCAGTCGTTTTGAGTCCATTTATAGAAGTTGTCTCTTCATGTCATTTTATACGTCTTGTGTTTTTTGTAGTAATTTTGTTTCAAATAGTTGCCGTTTTGAGTATCTTTGAAGTAATGTTATGTTAATTTAGTAGTTATTTTACGCAAGAGAGCCCCGATGTATTGGTCTGACATCACCATCAGCTGATGTTTGCCATCATTTCTGCCATCTGCAGATCAGCAAAAAAGCTGATATTTGGCGATGGTAGTAGGTAATGTCTAAATGTTTTGCTGGGCCATGTCAATTGCCCACATTGAGATTAGGGCTGAGCAATAATACCAATATTCCTCAAAGACTAAAGGTACAAAGATTAAATGGTTTTATCATCATATGCAGTTGGAGTGTAGTTTTAACAATACAAATCTAAGACCCAGGCTCCTTGAACAGTACAACTTGGTATATACTTGAGATGAAAACTCAAATAAAACTGTGAAAGTGAAACAATTGAGTATGCAAATTATGCAAATCACAGCACTATTATAATGTAATAGGTTGACTTGATTCATCAATGGCATTTATTTCAATTAAATATGTCTTATTATCAAGTGACGTGTTATAATGGATTATGATGGACGTAATGAAAAACTAGAATGTTTTTCATAAACATTTATCTTTTTTTGGCACAAAAATGTAAAAAAGAACAAACAAACATGAAAACATATCATCGGTATCGGCATCGGCCCAATTTGTAATCCAATCGTCGGTATTGGTAGTGGCTTTGTGTCAATTTATTGATTTGTGTGAGCATGGTAACTAACAAGCTGTTGTCGATTAATTTCAGTTCACTCGGAGGGATGACCTCTGAAGACAGCGGGACGATGGAGGTGGCGGCGGGAGCTGAAACACTGGAGTATTTCTTATCAAAATGATTTATTTGTTTACCTTGCACATAAAGGGAAAAATAACATGAAAAATTGATATTGGTATCTGCATCAAATACATTTTTTCTCCAAACATCTGTATTGGTGAGCTAACAAACTGTTGTCGATTATTTTCAGTTCACTCGGAGCGATGACCTCTAAAGTCAGCGGGACGATGGAGGTGGCGGCGCTCGGACGGCCTTTCAGCCTCGGGATGTTGTACGACTGCCGCAACGACTCTCTCGTCCCCGGTGAGGAAAAAATATCACCTTTAAAAACAGAACAACAACATTTTCTTTTTGCCCCCACAAGGAAACACGGATAAAATGTTATGAATAAGTTATTCCAGATGTCTGGTTGATAGCATGGATTTGACTTTTCTGATGTTGCAGAGTTGGTAGAAGCAGGTTTGGACTAGCTTGTTTATGTGAAGCTCAAGTTCAGATTCTGGTCAAAGATCACACCCAGGTTTCAGAGTAGGGTTTGACGTTGGGGGCCAGGGTTCTGATGCAGGATTTATGTCAGAGACAAAGTTACCAGTAACACTAAGAAAGACCTCTGTTTGTATGCATTTAGATCAAGAAGGTTAAGTGACTTACATACAGGCAGTCATGGAGAGTACTAATATTACCCATCACATTTAGTCTAACTGAAGAGTAAATCTGCGTGTGGTCAGCGTAACAGCGGTGAGATTCAGGGAACTATACAGGAAGCACAACTGAGGGAATCCTCATCTTTGTTTCAGTATAGATAAGAGACAGAGGTCCAACAACTTGGCCCAAAATCTCTTCAAATATGTTAATTAACATCCATCAGTGCATGAGCCAAGTATCAGCTTTGGTGTCCTGATGGGGGGCCTCCAGGTCTCATTTGAATTCAGCATGGAGACCAGCTATCTAGTATACTCCAGACATTGATGAGAACTGACCATCTTAGCTTTTGACCAGCTGTAGAAGCTGTTTCCTGCTGCACAGGAAGGCATTTTACTTATATTTTATTAAATGAATGTCCCTTAAAGTTAGTGTGTATTAAGGAGCTCGATTCTTTCTTCTTCTTTTGCAGGAATGAATTTGTGGGACCGTGAGAACCTTAAAAAACATACTGAAGAAAGACCACAGAGCTATAATAATTTTGATTTAGTTGCTTCTGAATCAATTGAGGACAAATCTAAAGCACTAAATGTTGAAGCATCACTGAAGGCAAGTTTCTTGTGTGGAATGGTAGAGGTTGAAGGATCAGCCAAATACCTGAACGATAGTAAGACTTCCAAAGATCAGGCCAGAGTAACTCTGAATTACAAAACTACCACAAAGTTCAACGAATTGTCCATGAATCATCTTGGAAGAGACAATGTGATACATAAGTCTGTCTTTGATCAAGGAATAGCAACACATGTAGTCACAGGAATCCTTTATGGGGCACAAGCCTTCTTTGTCTTTGACCGTGAGGTGTCTGGAAACGAGAACCATCAAGACGTTGAGGGCAACTTGAAATTGATGATCGAGCAAATTAAAACCCTTTCAATAGAGGGTGAAGGCTCGCTGAAAATGGAAAACAAGGACAAAGCAGATGTTGAGAAACTGTCCTGCAGATTCTTTGGAGACTTTTTGATTCAGAAACCTCCAACATCCTTTCAGGAGGCAATAGAGGTGTACCAAAGTCTGCCAAAGCTGCTGGGAGCCAACGGGGAAAACGCAGTACCAGTGAAGGTCTGGCTGTTGCCTCTGACATGTTTAGATTCTTCTGCCGCTAAACTTGTCCGTCAGATAAGTATAAGATTAGTTCAAGAATGTCAGAGTGTCCTGGAGGACCTCAGTGACCTGGAAATGAGGTGCAATGATGCACTGAGAACCCAAACTGCACAGCAGTTCCCACAGATTGGAAACAAACTCAAAACCTTTAAACAGAAGTGCTCTCAGTTCAAACTGGAATTCCAACGAACTCTGGCAGAGAAACTTCCATCAATCCGAGGAGGAGAAGAAGAAGAAGCTGTGCTCGCAGAGGAACTGAGGAAGACATGTTCTTCTCCTTTCAACAGCAAGGACCTGAACGAGTGGATGGACTGTAAGGAGAGAGAAATATACACCGTGATGTCTCTGTCCAACATGATGACAAACACCAAGATCGTCTCATCTCAAACAGACCTGAACAAAGAAAGCTTCAAAGCAGAGCATGCTGTGTGTTTTGTCTTCACCTCGCTGGGAAGTGATGAACCGTACATCTCAACTTTATCAAACTACCATAAACAAACTCCCAAACCAGACAACGCCCAAGATCCACACCCTCCAGATCAATGGTACAACTCAAGAGAAGAAATGGAAGCAATGCGGCACAAAGCAAAGCTCTTCAGTGATTTTGCAGAGGCCAACAAGGAGAACAAGAACATTACATTTCTGACGGTGGGTTTAACAAACGAGACACAGAAAGGTGCCAGCATCTACCTTTATACAGACGGCTTTTCTGTCAATGAGAACTGTGAGCCGCCTTCAAAGCCTGCAACAGTAACAGGAAGTGATATAAACCACAACAGTGTGACAGTGAAGATTTCTCCACCCAGATTTGGAGCAGAGGACATCACCTCCTACTCTGTTGAGTACTGTGTCAGTGGAGAGGACGACTGGAAACAAAAGACAGCATCCAAAGCTGAAGAAGTCACAGTGAGCGGCCTGAGTCCTAACACAGAGTACATGTTCAGATGCAGGGCAGAGACACCAGTAGGTGCCGGGCCAGCCAATGAAGTCAGTGGATCCATTCAAACCTTACCCTGCAGCCCTCCTGGAAAACTCCACGTTGAATCTACCTCAAGTGAGATATCAGTCAGCTGGGAGAAACCTGCTGAGCTCGGACAAGATGTCCACGTTTTGAGCTACATCGTGGAGTACGCCAAACAAGACCAACAGGTGAAAGAGGAAGATCTCCACTGGGAGCAAATGATGGAGCGATCTGAGAAGGCGATCATTTCAGGACTTCAGCCAGAGACAGAATACGCTGTCAGGGTCAGGTGTGATTGTGGTGCAGCTGGAAGAAGCAAAGAAAGCATCGCTGCTAATGTCCGCACAACTAAACCTGCACATCTTAAAGAATCCCTCAAAAGTAAAAGCAAGAGGATCAACTCTGAATCTCCCTCAGTTTACAAACTGACTCTGAAAGAAGAAGACATGGATGTTGATGGATGCCGGAGGTACAACTTTGGCAAAGAAAACTCAAAGCGAAATCGCACAATAATGATTCTCGGAGCAACTGGATCTGGAAAGTCCACTCTGATCAATGGACTCATCAATTACATCGTTGGTGTTGAGTGGAAGGACGATTTCAGATTCAAGTTAATTGATGAGGATCAGTCGAGATCTCAAGCTGAGAGCCAGACCTCCGAAGTCACTGTGTACAACATCAACCACCAAGAGGGCTTTAAAATCCCTTTCTCTCTGACCATTGTTGATACTCCAGGTTTTGGAGATACAAGAGGAATAAAAAGAGACAAGGAGATCACAGAACAGATTCGTAATCTCTTCTCATCAGAGCGTGGCATCAGTGAAATTGACGCGGTGTGTTTTGTAGCTCAGGCGTCTTCAGTTCGTCTCACACCAACACAGAAGTATGTGTTTGATTCTATGCTCTCAATCTTTGGCAAAGATGTGGCAGAAAACATCCAGGTTCTGGTGACATTCTCAGACGGCCAACGCCCACCAGTTCTAGAGGCGATCAAAGCTTCAGGCGTCGAATGTTCTATAACAAAAGACGGGCTGCCAGTTTACTTCAAATTCAATAATTCTGCCTTGTTTGCACAGAACCAATCATCTGCTGCTGCTGACTCCAGCGGAGAGGAGGAAGATGGAGGCTTTGATCAGAGGTTCTGGCAAATGGGGGCACAAAGCATGAATAAGTTCTTTGCCACTTCTGATGAGCTAACAACCAAAAGCTTGACAATGACAAAGGAAGTTCTCAGTGAAAGAAAGCAGCTCCAGATCTCAATGGAAAATGTGCAAAAGCAGGTTAAAGTAGGGTTAGCCAAGCTTGAGATGATTAAAAAGACAACTGAACAGGTTAAACTGCATGAAGCAGAGATCAGCAGAAATAAGAAATTTGCGATTGAAGTAGTCGTCATGAATCATTTTCAAGTCAATATATCTGGCACTGGAAAGTTCAGCACCAACTGTCAGGTGTGTCAAGTCACCTGTCACTATCCATGTCATGTTGCCAATGATGCAGGTAAAATGATGTGTTCTGCAATGGGACTTTTAGGAAAATGTAAAACGTGTAAATGTCATTGGCGTAAACATTGTAACCAGAAGTACAAATGGGAGGATAAGAAGGTCAAAGAAAAGCAAACATTGGATGATCTGAAAGAATTGTACCTGAAGGCCTCAAAGCCTACGGGAACTGTTCAGGAAGTGATCGCCCAAATGAAGTCTGAATATCATCGTCTTCAGACTGGAGTGATGGAGATGATGCAGAGGTCTGCCGAGTCTCTGAACAGACTAGGAGAGATCGCACTGAGGCCAAATCCTCTCTCCACTCCAGAGTACATTGATATGCTTATTGAGGGAGAGACATCTGATGCCAAGTCAGGCTGGAAGGAACGAGTCCAGCACATGCTGGAGATGAGAGGACAAGAAGAGCTCATGGGTAAAGTAAGGAGAGAAGAAAACCTGCTTCAAAGTGAAGAATCTTTAACTGAGGGCAACATCAAGACCAGCTCCAACTGAGACCAAGACAAGAGCTGAACATGATATCAAAGAAGAGACGTGTAAATACAAAATTAAACAAGACAGGATAGTGAGTGATACTGATCAAGAGTCCTTGATGGCCAACAACCAAGTGACGATGACACAAATGTTCATGGGTCATTTATTTGTATTTTCTGTCCCGTGTGAGGCTCTTTGGATCAGCGGTTCTGTAGGAATATGAGAGAACCCGGTCCACCCAGCGCTGAGGTGGAATGCAGTTCAAAGTGAAATGTTGGACTCTTTACTTCACGACTCTACTCTTTACTCTTCTGCATCGGGTACCTTTACATTTATTACTATTGCTTCATTTAGATTATACTTTACAAACTTTGACCTATGTGACATTTTGAATGCAGGGCTTCTACTTGTAACAGTATCTAAACAATGTGGTAGTATAACTTTAACCAAAGTAAAGTATCTGAATACTTCTTCCGTCACTGATACAACACATGAAGTCCAAATAGACCCGCACTTAGAGCTCTAGTGTTAATCAATGAATTATAAAGCTTTATTGTTCTCCTGCACAAACATCTTCCTGCAGGAGCAATCTGCATGTTCTGTTGGACAGAAAGTCAAATGTACCATGTGTATGAAATGTTAAAGTGTGATTGTTTTGAGCAGAAATCATTAACGTCCTGACACCATTACCACCAATGTAAAAGATTAAACCTGCAAGTTTATTAGAAGTTTATTTTTCTATTATGATCATTTACAAATATCAGATTATTGCTAAATGTTTTTTTCTGCTCTTCATGTTATTTTCTTTGAGATTTGTAACTCTACGTGACTTTGGTTAATGATGGATTGTATTGCTGAGTGTCCTGAAATGATACGGTGGCTCCTGCTGGATGATGGAGACGTTTCTAAACGTTAAACAATAACTCAGACTAATGGAAAGTTTATTTTAATCAGAACAACAGATGAGATGAGAGATATGAGAATAAGGAGATTAATGAAGATCTATCAACAGCTGAAAGGGAAAAGGTATAACTTTTAAATCTTGTATTTTTCACATAAAGTTTGAATTTATTTCCGTTGTAATCGGTTTACTCTGTTGTTGTTTTAACCGGGTTATCAGCTTCCTGCTTAGTTTAACATTTTACTATTAGTTTAATATTCTTTGAGTTTTAAAAACATTATACCTGATACTGATGTGTATTGATTAACATTTACTGACAGATGGAGAAATCATGAATTAAACATGAATAAATGTCATTTTGTCTCAAATGTTTCTGGCCTTCTTTATCTCCTCGTTTCAAAGTCTCTAAAACATTTACCCAAATACTGAAGTTCAGTTTAGAGGTACTTGTACTTTACTTGAGTATTTCCATGTTACTTTAGATGTTACCTCTTCAAGTTAGATTTCAGAACATCTCTAAATCTCCATGTAATCACTAAAGAAGAACATGGTTAGACTGATTGCAGAGTCATTAAAATGATCAGAACATAATGTTAATCTCCAATAGTGTGTCTGACCCTGCAGTGTAAATGTTCCCTCACTTTAAATCTGAGAATGTGTTGAAGGGTAGCCCCTTGAGATGGAGCATCTCATTATCGAGGGTCCTAAAACATAAATACAAACATTATAATAAATACATCTGGTTTAAAGATCTCCTATCGTGCTCTTTTTAGGCATATACTGTATTAAGAGTCTCAGACACATACAGATATATACAAAATATGTCTCTGATGTGTTTTGCTCCAATACCAAACAGATCATTCTAGCCTCATCCCCCTATTTTTCAGCTGTTACTAAAGAGAAGATTCTGGAGGGGTGGAGCTTATGATGAGCATCTGATCAGGAGAATTATAGCAGCAGAAACTCAGCTAAATGTTAACGTGATGAAACTCCATATTTCATTTCATTTCATTTGTATTTGTTCCGTTCATGGTATGCAAAACTTAATGTATAATAATTGTTAACAACACATGTCTCTGTAAACACACCATGGACCGAAAAGGAGCTGGAAGAAGAAAATAATCTGATATGTCCTGCGCCTTTAAAAAAAATCAAAAATAAATAGAAATAGATGGTCTGTCCTTCATATTTCTTTTTCACAGCCAATCATAACAGTATCGTAGGAAAATAAGAGAAACTCAAAAACAATTGTTTTCCCACTTGACAGTTAACGGAAAGAAACAAACAAAAAAAAACAGCAACACCAAAACACACTGACAGCAACGTTTCTGATTGGCCCGTGGGTGTAAAGCCCGCCCACATTTGAGTAAAGTCGTCATGACGCAGCAAATCTGGATCAGCTCTGTTGTTCCCCGTTTTTGGAGATTTGGGTACGGAGGAAAAGAGAGAGGGTTTTATTTTCTGACGCTGCGTGAGTTCCCCGACACACCGGGGACACATCTTTATGTAGAAAATACATCAAAAATTGTATTTTGCATGATAGGTCCCCTTTAAGGTTAATGTGGGGATTCCTCAGGGTTGTCCTATTTCTCCGTACTTATTTATCATAGTCACAGAAATGTTAGCGATTTACATTAAATATTGTGATGACATCAAAAACCTTAATGTATTTGGTACAAGTGTTCTCATTAGCCAGCTTGCAGATGACACAACATTATTCCTGAAGGATAAACATCAGATTCCAACAGCTATTACTACAATTGAAAGATTCTCCAAAGCGTCAGGCTTGACTTTAATATATTAAAAAATGTGAACTTCTTGCCATACATGATACTCCACTGAAAGACAATTGTAATATTCCACTCAAATCAGAAATCAAATACCTGGGAATGTACCTTATTAAAGACAAAAAGCAAAGTCAGTGTTTGAACATTGAAAACAAATGAAAGGAATGCAAGGCTAAGTTAAATTCATGGCTCCAAAGAGACCTTTCAATACTTGGCCGAATATATCTGACAAAGATGGAATCCTTGTCAAGATGCATTTACCCAGCCTACTCTAAAGCCATCCCAAACAAACTGATTCCATCCATTAACCAAATTAATCTGAACTTCATTTGGAGAAACAAACCACATTACATGAAGAAAGGTGATATGGTTAAAGAAATTAAGGATGGAGGTTTAAAAGTGATTGATTTTGAGTGCCTTAATGGAACTTAAAAAATGTATTGGATCAAGTATTGGATCAAACATACCAACTCCTTCTGGTACTGTGTTCCAAATCATA
>CALSBZ010033068.1:853-17996 GCA_943591055.1 Gobionotothen gibberifrons
TCACACAGCTGCATGATGATTTTTTTCGAGACACACTGCGGGTACTGATCCACCACGCAGGGCCACCCCTAGAGGAGATTGTATAGATGTAATGGTTGAAACAGTCCGTGATACCTAGGTTATCTACTGAAGATGTGTTCATTTTTGATATAGGAATGACATCATAGAGCACTACCATGTGGAGTCTTCCAATATATATATATTTGTAGTCACGAGAGGAGCCTGAATGAGGAACGACCGTGCCTGGATGTGTGTCAACGATGGAGAGCGCACTGATCTTTCTGCTTACAGCAGTTGGATCACAAAACCTGTAACGCCTAACCCCTAACCCTAACCCTAAACCACTTGGACTCAGATACTTAAGCCTTAGAGTAATATCCAATCTAAAATCCTCTATTTTTCTCATCAATATTACTTCACAAAAGACTATTTGATCTTTAATTTATACCAAAAAATGTTACTAATGGTATACTCTTAATTACATTTTATACATGTAAATTACTTTAGCCAACTTCATTTTATTCACCTTTTTTCTGTAATTAATCTAGGGATGGGAGTTGTTATGCGATAAATGCAGCACCTTGACCTTGGATCAGAGCCCTAAACTTTACCAATTGGGCTCTAATACCTAATCTTAAGTGTCACGTCTATGCAATTATACAGATACTTAAACCTGAGAGTAACGTCCAGTTTAAATTCTGTACATTTTTTTTCAACAAAAGGCTATTTGACCTTTAATTTATGCCATTCAAATTTAATAATGGTATATTTTTTATTAAATCTTATACAATTATATTCAATTAGTTAATTACATTCTATTTTACTCACCTTTTCACTCTACTCTCTCCACTCACTAATACTTTCTCCGCTGGACGCCTTCGGGGTCAGTCCAGGGGTTAAAGGATTAAACAGAGGCGGCCATTTTGGCAAGGGAGGCATCCGCGGTAACCACCGCTACCCTCCTTGTTTCTGTTCTTCCAACTTATCTCACTTTATCCACTTTACACCCTTCATATTTATGACTTAGTCATGATGTTAAAGCTAGGCCATGCTCTGACACGTTAACTAGTGTGAGTGCCTTCCTCGGATCTCTGTTTAACTGTGAAGTCGTTGGACGACATGGGGAGGTCTGGTGGCTTTTTTTCTAACCTAACCCTCCATGTTGAGTCTTCCAATATATATATATTTGTAGTCACGAGAGGAGCCTGAATGAGGGACGACCGTGCCTGGATGTGTGTCAACGATGGAGAGCGCACTGATCTTTCTGCTTACAGCAGTTGGATCACAAAACCCGTAACGCCTAACCCTAACCCTACCCTAACCCTAACCCTAACCCATTTTATGCCTATCATTTTGTAGCATCTAGCCCTAACCCCAACCATACTCCTCTTCACGCCTAAACTTAAGGATAGTGATTTCGTGTTCGGGACTGAAGAGGTTACATTAAGGAGCTGGCATTAAATGCTTATATTTTGTAGCACCTAGCCCTTACAATAAAAATCTAAACCCAACCTTATTCCTCTTCACGCCTAAGCTTAAGGACAGTGGGGTTCACAACAATAATAATTCTTACAATTGTTCCATACCCACTATGATACTTTACGTCTTACGCGGCTCCGCGGTGAGGAGAGACACAGAGGACTTGGCTCCTCCTCCTCCCTATAAAAGCAGCTGTTGCCCCCCTTTTTCTCTCTCACTTAATTTTTTGAAAGATGAGCTGTACACATGCACAGCCCTCTTTCGTTTTCAGCAAGCCAGCCTGAAGAAGGTCTATTTTGACCGAAACGTCGCGATTATAAGGCTTGTTATAAGTTTTATTCCAATACGATCACATTTTATTTTTCTATTTTACTATTTCTTTATCTAAAGGAAATATACACCTTTCTAAAAAAAGAAAAAATACATTAAAAATAACAAAAAAAGATTTGACCATCAGAGCGTTGTACTGGCAAAACACATTTTTTGGTCATGAGTCACGATGATAACGGAGATTGGACTGTGGTCGATTACCGACGTGGTCGTGACAAACGTCGCGACTACAAGAGACCACAGGATAATCACTCCCGAAATCGCTACCACCAGCCAGATGAGCGCCAGTTTTACAACGGACAGATATCTAATGGTGGCCAGCTCTCTAACGGTCAGCGCTTTAATGGCCTCCAGCGAGCTTACGGACAACCTCCTAATGGTCAACAGCGGTCCTACGCATCAGCCACACGGGCCGGTCCGAGAACATACGGGAACAACAGCTCCCGACAACGCTACATAGAGCAAGGCTATAAGCCACAATTTTTTGAACAACGGTATTCTACGAAGTACCAAAATGAGAACTACAGATACAACAGTGGGAGGACTACCAAACAGAACCAGAACAACACAAAGTACAATACACAGTACAAAAGGAATACTTACCCCACAAACAGAAACACTCATCAGGAGAAAAAACAGTACAACACACAGTACAAAAACAATACGTACCCCACAGACAGAGGCATCCATCAGGAGAGGAAACAGTCGGAGGATCCAGACTTTTTATTGAAAGCACACTGCATCCACACCATCATTAAAACTATCCATCATCTCAAAAACGTGTCGGCGGAAGATCCTCCACCAAACATAGCCAGAATGACCGAACACCTTTCCACGGTCATCAAGCCGGCTTCTCCTCGCCCTGACACCCAGGCCCTGATTGAAGGCAATGCAAAAAATTGGTCTTTTACAACCATGTTGATCCTACGTGATCATTACACAGATGAGATGGAAGCCCAGGTAATCAAATTAAATACATTGTCTACTTACCACTGGCAGAATCCACTTGATTTGGCTTCATCCTGGGCCAAGAGAAACCTGGGACGCCGTCTACAGGATGAAACACTGGAACAGACTGCGGCTCTGTTGACGTCTCAGATCGTTGACCGAACAGGAGCCACACCTGCACAACCTGAACAGAGTGTAAGGCCCACGGCTGTGGGTCCTACAAATACAATTGTGGCACAAATACATGCTCCACCTGCACACATTGACCCAAAGGGGGACTGTCCACCTTTGGTGCAGGTTGAAACAGAGTGCCTCATTCCCCCCAGCACGGTACTTAGCTCATCACTGGTACAGACTGCGGCTCTGTTGACGTCTCAGATCGTTCACCGAACAGGAGCTACACCTGCACAGCCCGAACAGAGTGTAATGCCCACGGCTGTGGGTCCTTCTGTAAGTACAAGTGTGGCACAAATAAATGCTCCACCGGCACACATTGGGTCCTCCTCACCTCACACATCACCCACAAACACTGTGCACACTATGACAGACCCAAAGGGTAACTGTCCACCTTTAGTGGATGTTGAAACAGAGTACAGCATGCCACTTACCTCAAATCTTCCTCAATCACAGAGGACTAGACAGCTTCCTAGCTTGACACCGAGGGGCGGGCGGGGGCTCCCTCGGACACCTCGGCCTCCTGCTCACTTGCGTCCTCGTGCTTTCAACCCATGTGTTGTCACTGAAGAGGACCCTATTTTCAATCTGTCGCTGGAGGAATTGGAGGACGCTCTTTTAAGCCCCGCCCTTGCTCGGTCCCCAGTTGCGACACGTAGCCTCGGCACGACAGTCCAGAGTCAACTACAAATTAATACAGTGCGACAGCCACGGCCCACACTACCGGATCCAATGATCCCTACACGCAGACCTACAAAACACCTCAACACAGTCAAAAAAATACAGGACTGGGGTCTGAGTGTCGGCAAAAAATGGTTAATAATGGGGGACTCTAATTTAGCACGACTCCCACCATTCACCATACATGATCTGCAAATTGACAGTTACCCGGGGGCGACTTTCAGACATGCAGAGGCCATTATTAAAAAGGCCACCTCTTCCACTGCAGTGGAGAAGGTCATCTTGGCATTTGGACTTAACAATCGATCAAATAAAGTCAAGCAGACCTCCGTGAAACAGCTGCAAGCAGCAGTCCGGGCTGCTAAATTGAAGTTCCCACGGGCAGCAATCTGGATACCGGTTATCAATTACTCACACTTTCTGCCACATCATGAACAACAACAATTGATCCATTTGAACGATTACATCAGACAAAATCTAAAACATATTCCAAAGCTGCCAAACGTGTCCTTTTGGACCGAAAGTGACAATGTCCACTGGACTAAATCCACCGCGGGACACATGCTTCAACACTGGTGTGAGCAGGTAAACTAAATGTCCCCTCAAATCTGCCTGTACAGGAGGGGTACAAAAACGTTCTAATATTAGCTAAACACTTTACATTGATTCCCCCTCAGATCTCTCTCTTAAACAGGGGCCTTCATTTCATCCCTACTAAAGGCAGCAACAAAAACTTTATCCAGCAAGGCAGATGGGATTTACAACAGTACCACAGGAAACTGAAATTAGCAACATATTTTCAACACAAAAAAAGAGTCTGTCCCACCTCCATTTACTCCCAAATCTCAATGGGTTCCCTCTGCTGGTCCGGCCCTGCGCTGGTACCCCTCATCACAACCTATTCATGGAGCCTGACCAACCTCTTAGGTGAACTAAAGGCCAATTTTGAGGGGGCCAGGGGGGACTGACGCGCTGCGGCCGTGCCGGCTGATCTCTGCCTACCGACGGAACAAAAATCTCCAGGACCTCCTGGTCCATACCAAACTGGATAAAACCATCAAAACTAGGGAGGCGCCTCGAGTCTCTGAGGTTGGTTTAGTTCGCCTCCCCCACATTTTCAATCCCTTCTCTCGAGAGGGGAGTAATGTACGGCAGGTCTTGACACCTAACACAAAAAACGTTATTTATGCAATTAGGTGCAAGGCCTGCCAGAGACTCTATGTGGGGGAAACGCGCAACAAGATCAGCCTCAGAATTAAACAACATCAATATAGAATTAGAGACGGGGATGGCACGAGTGTTTTATATAACCATTTTAAACTCCATGGCCTCCAGAATGTACAGCAGCAGCGGCTGGAGCACGGGTCAGAGGCGAGCGGCGGAGCGGAGGTGGATCCATCGCCTGGGCACTATTGACCCGGGCGGACTAAATGAAAAATACAATTGATGGGTCCACCTTCTACCATTCAAACATGTGTTAATAACTTTAATAACCTGTACGATCTCCTCTCCCCCCAGTTTCTCTCTCCCCTGCAGATGGGTGATTTTAATTCCCTTCTCTGCGGGTGTGTCAGCCTGTTTTAATCCGCCCTCCACGTATTTTAGGACTTATATTTATTTATTTATTAATTATTTATAGATCCTCCTCATCTGGACTTTTTTTATTGTGTGCTACAGTTTTAACGCATGTTTTTAGTACTATCTTAATGGTGTTTATATTACTTATCATTTTAATGTATATAATATGTGCATGTTCTTATCTTATTATAATCAAAGCCACACGAGGAGTGATGCTTTTATTTGTTTATACTTAGTTATTTGTATTTATTTTATTACCTGGAGGCCAGAAAACCACCCGCAGAGAGAAACCCTTCACCCACTACGCTTTTAAATAAACAGAGCCAACAAACACCTGCCCTTTGGAATCTTTTAAACTTACCCAACCTTGATCTTAGTGGTTTTTATTTTCCAGTGACATCCAGTTCATTTTATACGATTTTACTAACCCGGCGTGCCTTCCTTTATCTTAGTATTATTAGTTAATTTTAACACTCCTTTTACTTTTTAAATTAATATTATTATTTTTATCTTGATTATTGCACTTGTGTTTTAACTGAACTCACACTTTTAAATGTTTTTTATGCATGGCTTTTACTAATATAACTGGAATCACTTTTAAATTAACCATTTTAGATCCCCTTATCATCTAAGGTCCTTCACGGATTCCATTGGGACAAGCTCCACACGCACACTCACTTCGCCACACACACGCCTACACGCCCCCCTCCTGAGATCCTGGGGAGGAGATCTGCTTTTTAACATACTCTGCCGCCGTTCTGTGATCCCGCCCCGTTCTGCACATTTTAACCACTCTTCTGAAACGATCTTGTCCTCACGGAGCTTTTATAATGCTTTTAAATGTTTTTTATAAGGTTTATGTCTACGGAGGTTTTTAATGTTTTTATAAACACCTATTTACCGAGAGCCAGTGCACCACGCAGGACTCCTCCAGAGCCCTGCGCACTTCCCTAACCTAACCCTTTATCTTACTCCTCAGCCCAACCATTCGGACTCAGATGCCTGAACCTAAAATGTATCCATCTATTTACAGATTATCTGACCCTTAATTTGACCCCTAATCCTAACCACTATGGCGTCTTGCCTAAACTTAAAATAAACCTCCACAAATAAGCTATCTGACTTTCAATTAGAACCAATTTAAATTAACTAATGGTACACTTTTAACTAAATCTTATCAGAGTTAACTAAATCTTATAAGAGTTGATCAATTTAGCCAACCACATTCTTCCTACCCACTGTTAAATTCTGCTCTCTCCACTTTATAGCCCCTTTCCCTTCCCCTCTGGGGAACTCCCGGAACGATTACGGGTTATTCAGAGATGGCCAGGTTGCAGGGGTAAGGTGTTCGCCTAAACCACAGCTAGCCCCCCCGTCTCTGTATTTCATACTTATCTCAACTTATCCACCTTACACCTTTCTTATTTATCTCTCAGTCATGACACCAAAGCTAGGGTAGGCGCCGACATGTGCATTTCCTTGGATCTCTGCATAACCATGAAGTCGTTGGACGACGTGGGGAGATCTGGTGGCCATTACTCAAAACCTAACCCTAAGGGTTAAATATCAGCACTCCTGCTAAATGTGTTGTTTTAATTTGGTCATTAAAAACTGGCATCAAATTATCTTTACATTTGTTTTCACTAACCTCAGACGAGCACACTGGACTCATCCTCGTGGCCAGGTGATGATGCTGAACTGGTAGCTGCGAGCCAGGCTGTGGAAGAAGGCAAGTGAGACACAGTTCAAACATAATAATCCTTATTCAAATGTGCTTTGTTTGGTACATTTTTAAGATATGATCAAGAAAAGGCCCAAAGCAACTGCTTACCGACCTGGAGGCACAGCTGTCGGGCCCGAAGCTGCTGCTCTCCTTCCTGATGTGTCTGTCCAGCCTGAAACTGCTGCCGCCGCCCGGCCTACTGATCAATACTGTGGGGTGAAGTGTCTTGCCCAGGGAGGGACACAACGACATGCTAGTGCAGTGGGGTTTGAACCTGTGCTCCCCTGATCCCAACACCAACGCACTGCACCACAGCCTCCCTGTACTTCATTTTACACAATCTGATTTGTATTCACTTGAACCTTTTTACCTGTGTTTATGTTGTTGCTGTTGCCATCCTTTATACTGAATCAATGAAGGTGAATGTTGCTCAGTAAAAATAAAGTAAACTACTCATTGTGCACTAATTTCACAAACATATCTTTTGTTATATTGTGATTATAATTATTGATGTATTGGATTGTTCTTCTTAATATGTTACAGTTTTCAAAATAATGTTATATTTAATACAAATACTCATGTTTTAGAGTTATTCCATTTGTGATTACATATATACATATATATATTTGCTATTCTGCGTGTGTCAGTTGTGTGGTTGAATTGATATGAATGTTCCTCTACCACCACCTACTGGACACAAAAATGTACTTTTCTGCTTCACATACTGTTACTTTTACTCTGATTACTGCCTGAAACTTGCCCTGGACCGGCTTCAAATTGACTGTCATGCATGATATTAAAGGGGGGACTCTCCCTTTTTAATATCAGAATGTTGTTACATGTATTGATATCAGAAATTGCTTGGTATGTGTGAACTGTAGAACTGGAGACTGCAGACTGCCCTCTTTCAACTAAGCAGCTTCCCACCTGACAAACACAGGCCGTCCTCTGAAAAGTCCACCTGGAGTGTGGTGATTTAGCAATTTCTTTTAAAGTGACAGATGGAATGAGTTGAAATCACGTATTTTTGTGAGAAAAAAGAGCACTTATTGAACATAAAGGAACAGTAACAAATTAAAACTGCGGTCGCACTTGTGCGCGCAGTGATGAGCGGGCCCTCGCGTCCGTGCGCCTGTCGGGGAGGGTCGCTGGACAATTATTCCTTCGCAATTTAGCATCACATTGGATAGGGGCTGAACTTGTGCCGGATTGGATTTTTTCCGATCATTCCCCTAGGAGGAGTTCGCAAGAATGTGCTTAAAATGCATGAAAAACGCACATTTTTCAAAATGGCCGACTTTCTGAGGGGCGGGGCTAATGGAATCCATTTACAAATATGTCCGCAACTCCATGAGAAATGTCTGTGCCAAATTTCGTGAAGTTCTGAGAAACTATATGTGACTACCACACAATAGGGGGCGCTAGTGAGCTGTTTTTTGAAAAAGTAAGTTTGTTTTTTACATTCTCGAAAAGGTTGTGGGCTCTGACGTGTGTCCCAAGTTTTGCGTCCGAAGCTCATTTTATGCTATCGCAATTTAAAAAATATATATAGGCCACGCCCACATTCTGCATTTCTTGCGACGCTTTAAATCTTAGTTCGTAGTCACCCCCAGAGTATGTGTAAGAAGAAAAAAATAAAATTCGTCCATCCGTTCTTGAGTTATAAATTGGTGGTGTTTTTGGCACCCCCTATTGGCCAAAATGAAAATAATTTGGTGTGCCTATTCCCCAAGACAGACTGAACCTATCCACCAAAATCTGTGGTGAATGGATACATTGTTGATGAGTTATGAGCGTTTCTTTCTAAGCCCCGCCTTTTTGCGAGAACGTTTTGATTCATGGTGGCAATATTTATATTCTGAACATGCTCATTTTCTTGGGTAATGTGTCTGACCCTCCATCGATGCTGTATACGAAGTTTGGTGTTGAAAAAGTGAACATTGAAATTTAAGTGAATATTTCACTGTTTTGAACATTATGCTAATTAAAAAAAAATCTAGGCGGAGCATAGGGTTCCAAGAGGATTATTTGTAGAGCAGGTCCACCCGGATATGTGTGCAAAATCTCAGGTCATTCGGAGTTACGGTGTGACTTTGTAAATTTATTCCGAAATGGGATTTTGATAGGTGGCGCTAGTGAGCAGGTTGGAATATTTAACCCATTGACTCCAGAATATGACATTTTTCACCGGTCCTGGTGTCTTTGCAAAATTATACAACGTTTTAAGCATCCTAAAGGCCTGAAAATAAGCATTAAAATATGGAATAATAATAAGAAGAATTCCTCCAATAACAATAGGTTTCCTCGCACTTCGTGCTAGGACGCCGTCGAGTCCTAGCACATTCGTGCTCGGGCCCTAATAAAGTTGAACTCTTTAATTAAACACCATACTAATAAAACAAATAATAATAAAATACACAGCAAATCTAAACAAATATATACAACCCAGAATCAGTTACTCCTGGTTCAAGAGTCTCCTGAACTTTAAGTCCAAATCGGCCTTCTGTTTTTCTGAACGGCACCTCTTCCTCAGGGCAGTCTTGATCCTCTCCCCCAGGTAGGACCGAAGACATTTATTTCCGTTTGGCCTCCACCCGGGAAGCCAGAAGCCCTTCTCCTCGCCATCAATGGCAATGACCTCCACCTTCACCTTCAGGTCCTTGGTGTCGGAGAATTAATATTTACAATTAGTACCCAATGTCATTCCCTTGCCAATAAGCAGGTGCACATTTGTGTTTGTTTGTTACCTTTTATTTGCAGGACATCCAGCTTCCAGAGGAAGAAAGCCCGCTGGAGAGAGGAGAGTTGTTCCCTAACCCAGCTCTTCTAGGCTCTTGGCCTCTGGGCTCTGGACCATTGGCGATAGAACCTGCCTGCAGTCCTCTTCGTCACACTCGGTATGTGGGTAGGAGGGTGCACCGTGTATCCCTCCTCATTGTCTATAGCCAATGATGTAGCCATTCCAATGATGGGATTACTCTCTCGGAGGTCATTGAGCAACTGCAGGGCCACACTATGCTTCAGCCTTGCCATGACCTGATGTGCCTCATCTCGGGAGAACTCATGGTGGTCAAGAGTTAGATGACCGTCTAGTCTCTTCCCAGCATACAAACACCCTGTGATGGGACAGAGTTTGGTCCGAACATTTATTCTGCCACTGACCATTTTAAGGATGATGCCTCTTTCCTCCAAGTTCCGCACTGCATGTTTGTGCTTGAGGTGCTTATTCAAAGCCAGATAGTCTGCACACCGGGTGTGGAGGAAACTTCTGTGTAGCAATGCAGTGGGAGTCACCGACTCATGAAGGAGACACGAGGAGAGCTGGAGCTTTGATGGCAAACACTGACGGTTTATTTGGAGTTTCGGCCGGAGAGTTGACAAGACAGGTGGTGTGTAACGGGTTGACACAGCGGTTGCCAAACCAATTCTGAAGAACTCTTTCTGCAGCTCGAGGTTGTATCTAGTTCGAAGTGTAATAGTCAACATTCTTTATCAGCGAGACTAAGCAATATGGACCCTGAATCTAACTAGAGCTTCCTCCATAGACTGGCAACAACAATGTGCCCAAGCTGCCCCTCCTTAAGAGAGATAGCAGCGATACCCAAGGCCGTAGACCAATGCCATGGGAAAGGAGACAGTGAGAGGAGAACATTATGAACTGTGTCAAAGGATGAATACCTAAGCAAATTATTTCCCTAACAGTTCCTCTCTTTTTATCAATTTTGATAACCTAAACAACCTATTCCAATAATAATTTGTTCAGTACCCTAATAAATACGGTTCTTCAGAAAAGGTGTAGGCAATCCTACACAATGTTGCAAATAATCACATTAATAAAACATTTCAGATTGAAACAGTCAATCAATAAAAATTATCTCTCATCAGTGTTTGGAGCATCTTTTTCAAAAGCACAATAATGAACATATATGAAAGAATCACAGATACATAATAACATAAACATTTTAAAACAAATACATTTGATCATTTACTCATTAGTTAATTTTATTTAGCAACCTACAAAATCAAGACTAGCTTGTAGCTCAAAGATTTACTTCAAGGCAAACATTTAGTCAAGGTGTCAAATCAGGATCATGAGAGATCCAGCTATGGTTTAAGAAATGCTCACTGGTGATCTAATCAATCTATAATCTGCAAAATTGCAGTATCTTCAATTTAGGATTATATTTACGTTAGCTTCATTAAATATTAACTCAAAAAGACTATGGCATGATAACAGAATTATATTACTTGAACTATCAATCATTATGTCATTTCAAAATCTGAAGGGAAATGTTAAACAACTCTCAAAATGTTGAAACAATCTGAAAAGGAAAGGTTAGGCAAATATTCAAAGACTTTTGTAAAAAACCTGGAAAGGAAGGATTAAACATCCCTAAAACTTTAATTCATACATTTGTAAATGCTACAACTCATCTGATGGCGGCGCGCGTGTGTGCAGCGGCTCTCAGCTCTCCAGTTTTGTGCTTGTTTGTTTTGTTAGTTTTGATGTGTCTACCTGGCGATCTCTGTCAAGCAAATCGTGTATACAGCCGTATGGATTTAGTCAACATTGGACTACGAAGTTACTCTCCTGTAACAAAACACTTCCAGCAGAAGCACAACATACCGGATGACATATCGAGAGCACCGGGCTCTCCGTGGACTGTTGTCGGCTCTTATGCGCGGCGTAGACGGCAGAGAGAGAGGAAACAGAAGCGGGGGTGCCGAGCTGGTCTGCTAACCAGGCTAAGGAAACTGCCTAACAAACCCCCACTCCCGAGCCTCTTTCTGGCCAACGTCAGATCCATCGTACCCAAAATAAACGAGCTGGAGCTGCGGATAGACACCAACAACTTTGTCCGCAACTGCTGTGTGATGATTATGACTGAAACCTGGCTTCACCCCGGGATACCAGACGCTGCTGTGCAGTTAACGGGGCGCACTATCCACCGTCAGGACCGCAACAGCGAGTCGGGTAAGCGCAAAGGAGGAGGACTCTGTGTTTACATAAACAATGACTGGTGTTCACAGAGTCGAACTGTAGACAGTTACTGCTCCCCTTACATCGAAGCTCTGACGGTCATATGCCGGCCTTTCTACCTCCCTAGAGAGCTAACTGTAGTAACTATCACAGCTGTTTATATACCTCCAGACGCTAATACTAGCTTAGCCCTCACCCACCTCCATACTGCCATTAGCAAACTGCAGCAGGCTCACCCTGATGGAGTACACATTGTCGCTGGTGATTTTAACCGGGCATCTTTAAAGACTGTTCTTCCAAAATTCAGCCAATATGTTAAAAGTGCCACCAGAGAGAGAAACATACTAGATCATGTTTACTGCAACATCAAGCAGGCATACAAAGCAGTGACACAGCCACATGTTGGCCAGTCAGACCATCTGTCACTGCATCTCATTCCAGCCTACACCCCCATCAGGAGACAATCAAAGCCCATCACAAAACATATTGACACCTGGCCTGATGATGCCCTCTCTAGGCTACAGGACTGCTTCAGTAGCACAGAGTGGAGCATATTTCAAAACCAAGACCTCAGTGACTACACCCAAGCTGTACTCTCCTACATCTCATTCTGTGCTGGGAACGTTACTGTGAGGAAACGAACCAGAGTTTTCCCTAATCAGAAACCCTGGATGACAGGCGAAGTGCGGCTTCTCATCAGAGAGCGCAACGCCACTTTCAGATCAGCGGACAGAGAGAAGTACAGCACTGCTAGAGGAAATCTCAAGAGGGGAATTAAAGCTGCTAAGGAGAGCTACAGGAGAAAAATTGAGGGTCACATCTCAGATAACAACCCACGGCAAATATGGCAGGGAATACAGAACCTCACAAATTACCAGGGCAAAATCACTACAACAGTCCATTCTGACGCCTTGCTAGCAGAGGAATTAAACAGTTTCTTTGCACGGTTTGAGGCAGTCAGACCAACAGCGCCCCCTCCAGTCTACAGCAGCACCTCACTAACACTTCATCAACACCAAGTGAGACGAGAACTGAGGTTAGTGAACCCCAGGAAAGCTGCAGGACCTGACGCTGTACCTGGGAAGGTACTTGTGTCATGTGCGGACCAACTATCTGAGATTTTCACCAGGATTTTCAATCTCTCCCTGACCCAAGCCATCATCCCATCATGCTTAAAATCAGCAATCATAATCCCAGCCCCCAAAACAACAGCAGCCAACAGCAGCCTAAATAACTTCAGGCCCATTGCCCTAACATCGGTGGTAATGAAATGCTTTGAGCGGCTGGTCTCACATCACATCAAGGCCTGCCTCCCCCCAGCCTTCGATCCTCATCAGTTTGCCTTCAGGCCAAACCGCTCGACGGAGGATGCCATTGCCATAACCCTCCACACCACACTAAGCCACCTGGAACATCCAGGGAACTATGCTAGGCTTCTCTTCATAGATTACAGCTCAGCCTTCAACACCATCATCCCTGACATCCTCATCAATAAACTTCTTGACCTCCACCTGCCCCCCTCCACCTGTGCCTGGATAAAGGATTTCCTCACAAACAGACCACAATGTGTGAAACTGGGCTCCCATCTCTCTTCCACCCTAACACTCAGCACACAGCCCTGTGGGGAGCCAGTGCTAAGTCCACTCCTGTATGCCTTATACACACATGACTGCTCTCCCACCTACCCTTCAAACACCATCATTAAATATGCAGACGACACCACCGTCATCGGGCTCGTCTCAGGAGGTGATGAGACAGCCTATAGAGAGGAGGTCCGGAAACTGACGGAGTGGTGCACGGTCAACAACCTACTGCTAAACTCAATAAAAACAAAAGAAATCATCATCGATTTCAGGAGAACCAGCATAAACCACGCCCCCCTCTACATTAACGGGGACTGTGTAGAGAGGGTGCCTTCATTTAAATTCCTGGGAGTCCACATCTCCCAGGAGCTCACCTGGTCCACAAACACCACGGTAGTGATAAAGAAGGCCCAGCAGCGACTGTACTTCCTGAGACTGCTCAGAAAGAACCATCTGAATCAGAAGCTGCTGGTGACCTTCTATCGCTCTACAGTTGAGAGCGTCCTCACATACTGCATCTCTGCTTGGTATGCAGGGTGCTCGGCTGCCGACAGGAAGGCTCTGCAGAGGGTCATTAACACGGCCCAGAGGATTATTGGCTGCCCTCTGCCCTCCCTGGAAGACATCACCAGCTCTCGCTGCCTCAGGAGGACCAGTTCCATCCTGAAGGACTCATCCCACCCAGCCCGTCATCTGTTCGACCTGCTGCCCTCGGGCCGGCGCTACCGTTCACTGAAAGCCCGCACCTCCCGATTCACAAACAGTTTCTTCCCATGGGCCATTAGGACATTAAACACACAAAAATAACTCCCCATATCCCCACTGTGCAATAATCATGATCTGTCTCTATGTATACACTGTAATATTTATCATATATATTTTATCAAAGTCTATTTATTCATTTATTTATATATTTATGAATCCTGGTCCTCTACATGACCATCCGAAGCTGTGTGCACTACTTGCTGGTCGAAACTGTCAGACCTTTTAATCTGTGTTTTAATATGTCTGTTTTTAAAGCACTCGCTGGAGCAGTGACTATACATCTCGTTGTATTCTGTACAATGACAATAAAAGCTTTTGAATTTGAATTTTGAATTTGTACCAAACTAACTCAATTAATTATTCTTATTAGCCATACTTACCTGAAGATCTACGTATGGTACTTTGAAAAGGTTCTTCTATGTTTATCTAATGTTGAATATAGAATATACATTTCTTTAAATTATACTTCTCTAATTTGAGGATCAAATATACTACATAATTGTTATATGACTTATTATACATATTTGTTTTGGGCCAACACTGAAATTAATCCAGTACTTGAAACATCATTGTAGGTCTGTCTGTGCATGGATAATACATTAAAGAGAAGTGTTATTACGCCTGATTGTTGGACAATTAAGGATATTAACATTATCTGTGATAATAGTAGAATTACCTTATTATTCAATACCTTATCATCTGAGAATATTTATTTATTTTGTTTAGTTCGAAAGTGTAATCGGATCTGACCAAATATATTTATCACCACTATTTAACACATGTCTGGTCATTGGAAATATAAAAAAAAAATCATTAATTGTATCTGTAAACATCTGGTCATTCAATTCAAAGTTCATCTTGGATGGAAGGGACATGTCCTCCTCTCTTTATGACACAGAGTGTCTGGTGTGTAAAGGCATCCTGATACTGTAGATTAGCACTGAGGTGCTGATTGGCTCAAACTCTTCTTCATCAGAGCGCCATATTTCAACCCCCCCAATTGCTCTGCTTTTATGTGGCTCATTCAGTGAGCACTGTAGTTGATACCCCAGTGAAATGGAGGGTCATCTGCCTGCATTCCTTCTGCTATCTGCTTGAGAGCAGTGCAACTGCGTATTCCAAGTGGCGCATCCAGGTGTCCCCCCCGTGATGGGAGACGTTAGGAAGACATCTGCTCCTCCAAGAAACAAGTAACCTTGTATTATAGAAGCCTCTGAAGCCCTCGCTCGTCCTGCAGTGTTGTCTGCTTGAGCCCACCGAGCAGAAAGGTGAAGAGAAGAACCCCCTCTCAGCAGAAAGATGAAGTGAAGCATCCCATCTCCTCAGAAAGTTGAAGATTAGCATCCTCTTATCTCGAACGACCTCGTGCTTCCTTGCACGTGGCTGGGGGTGTCCTCTGCAGCCGGAGAGTGTGACCCTCTCTCTCTGACCCTTGGCCTTGAGAGCTGTCCTAGTTATTGGGATAACAACTGATAGGGATGTTTTCCTGAGTGAAGACAACTCAAGGTAATGGATTAGCACATTATCGTTTAATTACAAAAATAGGATAAGCCCCTCAGAATTATTTGGGAGCCTTCCTGACACATGCACATGCATACATTGAAGGTTTGTGTTAGTCATTTAACATGCAAGAATCATATACTCATCAGTCCAAAGCAGAGAAATGTTATTTTAAGTTAAAGGTGAGCTTGTCGCTGTGGATATAACCCCTTCTCAATGATTCTAAATGTTATATTAATTCACCATTTACCTTTTGATAAAATATTAGTTTAGCGGAAATACATTGTCTCTTCCATAAAACATAGGTTTGAGAAATAAATGTTCCAATATGAAATCAATTACTCAATATAATTGACTCTTCCCTCCCTTTTCTTACATATGTCACATATGAAATAATAACTTAGGAGTGTATTTAAGCATGGTATAGTTTATAATTAATCGAGAAGACTCAGTATCACCTGTGTGCAGCTTACAAAAAATGATTGTGAGAAAGATATTATGCAGGAAATGTATACCTTTGTTGAAAAACAAAGCATATCTGATTTGGGAGAAAAAGCTTCATCCCCCTTAACATCTGAGTTACTACTGATGGCAGACTCAATGTTGTCTGTTCTGTTAGTGCCAGCTATTAAGGACAAAGCCGGTAAAATGGGAAGCCTAGATAACTATAGGCCCTTAGCATTAGCCAGCATATTGTCAAAATTCCTAGAAAGAATTCTGCTGGACAGATTAGATGACTTTATTAACACAACAGATAACCAGTTTGGCTTTAAGGCTAAACATGACACTGACTTGTGTATATACGCCTTAAAGGAAATTGTCAACAAATACAGAGATAACAACTCATCAGTTCTTATGTGTTTCATTGATGCTTCTAAAGCCTTTGATCGTGTTAATCATAGGAAGTTATTTGTCAAACTGAGTCAAAGAGGGGTGCCCAAATACATTGTGAGAATTCTGGTCTACTGGTATGGCCACCAGATTATGCAAGTCAAATGGGGCAATAGGGTCTCAGGCCCATTTGGGGTTAGCAATGGTGTCAGACAAGGTGGAATTATGTCCCCAGTTCTTTTTAACCTTTATATTGATGATCTGTCCAAGCGACTGAGAGCCTGTAATACTGGATGCATGATTGATAGTACTCTAGTGAACCATATTATGTATGCAGATGATGTTAGTGTGCTGAGTCCATCTAGCGCTGGTCTTCAGCAGCTTCTTGCTGTTTGTTCTGTGTATGGTGTGGAACATGACATCAAATACAACGCCAGTAAGAGTGCTGTCATGATCTTTAGAACCAAAGAGGATAAATGTCTTAAATGTCCTGATTTTAAATTGTCTGATATTAATCTTAGTGTCTGTAATAAGTTAAAATAGCTTGGACACTTTATTACAGAACAAATG
>CALSBZ010033076.1:347-20168 GCA_943591055.1 Gobionotothen gibberifrons
TACTCAAGTACAAGATCTGAGTACTTCTACTTTTACTCAAGTACAAGATCTGAGTACTTCTACTTTTACTCAAGAACAACATCTGAGTACTTCTACTTTTACTCAAGTACAAGATCTGAGTACTTCTACTTTTACTCAGGTACAAGATCTGAGTACTTCTTCTTTTACTAAAGTACAAGATCAGAGTGCTTCTCCCACCTCTGGTGCGTGAGATAGATGACGAAAGGCCTACATCTTTCCAAACTCATTATTAGGCGTATAATTTTATAGTAAATCAAATAATTAGGCCCGTTGTTTTAGGTATTTTGGGCGCCATAGTTTTAACGGTTGCCTGATCACAATATATGTCAATTTTGGATTTACTAGTTCTCTGAAAAGTCTACTACAGAATGAAAGACGATGCGATTACAATAAGACTGCAGAAAGTCAGAAGTGTAGTGGTGGATGTATTGAGGTAGTTTCATAATCAAGCTCATGGTGTTGCACTAACAGACACTGGAGAAAGCGGTTGTCAAAGTATTTTTATTATATATTTTTTATTTAGTCTTGTCAGTCAGAAGCGACGGTATGAAAAAGGATCCACAAGAAAAGCTTAAGATGTTTGAGGATCTAATATCGAAATGCTGTTCGATGTAATCCTGGATTTAAATCTGCCAGCAAACACGGGTTTACTCAAGAGACATGACTACGAGAGATCTTAGCAGGAGCAGCTGAAGATGGACGCACATTAAGATCCAAAAAGGCGTCTTTGTCTTTGAAGATGTATCTCCTCTCACTCGGCACAAAATCCAAACAATGGAAACACACACTGGACTACAAAGCCTCGTCTGTTGTCCCGTGATGAGCCTGCCCTTTAGTATTGATTCTCTCTGGCTTAATATTGAACTTTAAGAGCAGTCTCTTCTGTAGAGTGGCTGACGTTACCGCCTCTCACAGCCCATATGCTCTGTGGGTGAAGTTAGTTGCAGCTAGTAATAGAACCAGGCCGAGTGTTGACGTTTGATTATAACACTGAATGGTTGCCTTCTAAGCCAAGACATATCAGTTGACTTGCTCTTGCAGAGTATGTGCTCGGGTCAGATATCATCAATGGATGTAAACCAATATTACTTTGTCACCAATCAACAGATGATGACAGAAGGAATCCCTCAGTTTAAACATAAGGTGGTGCAGGAATGAGTCTCAAAACATGGTAATGAGTTGGCATGTTGGCACTTGTCTTCAGGTCGATGGATTTCTTTAATGTTTTTTTTCTGTAACGGCCCGTCCACACAGCGGCGTTGGAAGCATCTTACGTCACTTTGCCTCGCTTTTCGCCAAACTGCATTGTGGGAAGCAAAGCGGAGATTTCCAGGCATCTCAGGATTCAAAAGTTGAGCAATGTTCAACTTTTGAAGCTTCTGAAGCTTTCGGTGGAAGCGTCAGCCAATCAAATCATATGCCAGTACAAGCTAAATCCAAACCGCTGCTTGTGTGTCAGGGGCGGGAGGTTCATGTGATTGGTTGTTGGTCGAGCTTCAGACACGCCCACCGGCAAGCTTTTTCCAAAGCCGCTGTGTGGACGGGCCGTAAGAAGCGTGCTATTAATGTCTGAAGAAAGATCTGTTGTTAATTCAAGCTGAAGAGACTTTAATGATTTGTTCTACACGATGAAATGCGTTAGTAAATTATTATAACTATAACGTGTCTTAAAAGGCGGCGGTTGCTAAAGAGTGAGTAAATGAGACGACTAAACGTCATCCCGCTCAACATTAGCCACCTTTAGCTTAGCGGTGGTGATGTGAAGTATTTTGTGAAGTCTTTTTCATTCTGAAAAGTTGCATTTGTGCTTAAAAAGTAAAAAAATAACTAATCTGAAGGCGACTCTTCTATGTCACCTATGGCAGAGGTCAAATGCAATATTCAGACCAATAAAAAAGCCATTTAGTGTTTGGCAGTTCTCCATGACACTGGGTAAACTCCATCCTCTGAAACCCCCTGTGGGATGTGGTGGAAAGCTAGTAAGCCAGCTTTTTGAAGTTATTTTTGATTTTGACAAACCTCCTTTTTGATACTGTTTATGATGCAATTCAGGAACAGCTATTCAGTGTTTGATCGCCTCTGTGCTGTATGTTGTACACTTGTCCTAATAGTTCTTCACATATTGTGCTCAAGAAAAATGTCGATCATAGCACTTCCTCTGCAGATTTCTTGTACAGACTTTTCACCATAAAATATGATCTTGGTAACATTAAAGCAGGATTCATCCCACAAAAAAGGGCTTTTTCTACATTTGTATCACTATAGCATATTACTGTTTAATTAGACTGTGGAATGACATCTTCAGAGATAAGCCACGACTTAATCGACAAATTCTGCTCTCAGACACGTAGAAAGTCTTTCCAGAATAATCAGATTACATTTTACAAAAAAGTATCTTGTTCCACTTTCAAGTCCCCGGCCGGAAGTCCCCGGAGTTAGGGACTGGCTTCAGTAGAAGCTGCTGGGACTCCCAGCAGCTTCTACTGAAGCCTTCCGAGTAAATCGCCAGAACGCCGACACCTCCTCATCTCCACCGCACCCATGTTTTATTTTGTGTTGCCATAAGTTAGTCTCTCTGCGTTGGTGCGCGGGGCTAATGCTAATGCTAATAATGCTAATGCCAGCAAATACAATGGCGGCTTCCCAAAACTTTTCACAGTTGGCGTGGTTTGCAATTCGCCCAGCCAATCGAAATTGGTACGTTTTTCTCACCAGGATAGTCCCACCTCTCTAGCAGGCACTAAAAATGGGGGTAAAAGTTCTTCCAGGCACTATCGGAACTAAACGGGAAAAGTACGGGTAAAAGTACTCCGGTGTGAAAGCGCCTCTTGCTACGGTCATTCCCTATCATGTCTCCTATAATCACGCTTTGTAATATGTATTCATTTGAACAGTTTGGCTTCAGCTCTGCCCTTTGCCTGATCGCTCTGACCTCATGTAGTTGTTGAATCCTGAGGCTATTTATACCGTGCGAGCAGGCACTCGATGTTATTTCTGTGTACAGACGTTGTACAGACGTTGTTTGTACCCCTTCAGGGACAAACCATGCATGGCAGCAAACAGATGAGGACTTTGAAGAGCGAGATACTTGACTTTGGCCAATGTGAATTTTTAAGAGCTGACGGGCTGGTTTCACGGAGGACATTCAGTACATTATAACTTCTGCTCATTTTGTATTACTTGTTGGTTTTCCCATTTATAACATTATAGTCTCCTGGATCTTTAAATGATACTGACATTTAACATTTGTTTCTCTAAAACTTTATTGGAGTCACCCACTATTAAAATATAATGGAAGTAACATTTTCAGGCTATAATATGCCTTTTCACATGTATTATACATGATGAATATTAAGTTTATATGAACAAATATGAAGTTAATTGTTATGGAGAAGGGGTAGTAGTTCACATAAGTGTATACCTTCTTTCTACAACTCTTTGGACATGTATTTAGATTTTATTTAGATTTTTTTATACTTATTCGTTGTTTGAAAACATACGCATAATCTCAATTTAGTTAGTCAATAACTATATTAACTCAAAAATGTTATTATCGCTATTCATACCATCTTTAAGGCAGATTTCATTTTGAAGGGCATCACCCCAAACCCTTATATTTGTTATTAATTTCATTTTTAATAGATGTACTATATACGATGTCACCATTTTATGTCAACAAATATTTGAGGAGCTCTTTTCCAAAACGCTATAAAAGCCAAATTGAAAATTGAGTTTGTTGTGCCATGTTGCTGTGTACTGAACCTATTCACTGCTCTATCAACGTTTCATGCCAAATCGCTATATATCCTATATATATATATATATCCTATATATATATATATAAATTTAATATTAACAAAATGTGTGGGTCTAGGTAAAAAATGTCATTTTCCTGAAAACTATTAAAATGGATATATAGCGTTTTGGAAAAGAGCTCCTCATTTACATCTACATTGTTGACAATATGATAGACTCCCCATCTCATACTGATAACAGTCATATTTTAATTATAACCTCTGCTTTTAATTATATTAAAGTTAAATAGCACTGCCACTTTATTTTACTGTGAGCTTTAATCAGGATATCTCCCACGGGTAAAGTTAATTTCTTACACGTTCAAGTTGCCATCCTTATTTAACAGAAACAGCAGAAGCCTAATGCAATACAATTAGTTGTAATACCTGTCTGGCAGAAGCATTAGCAGATAACAGGCTGACTGTGAATGAATCATATTTGATGGGTGACAGACGTTCTCGTATAAATAAAACACTCTGCCTCTGAGTGTTGGCTGCCGGTTATGAGTTGAACACTGAGTGAGTTCAGGCTGTTTGAGCGGTTTCACCTCGAGGCCTAAAACTATAGTGATGTAGTTCAGATCCAGAGACACAAAGAGGCTGCAGACACACAACAGAGCGGCCATTTCCCCACATCAGCACATTGTTCAAAGGCTTCAACACGCGTACAGTACAGAGAGACTGGACACAACACAACAGGGCAGAGGTGGGAGAAGTACTCTGATGTTGTACTTGAGTAAAAGTAGAAGTACCAGAGTGTAGGAATACTCTGTTAAAAGTCCTGCATTCAAAATGTTACTCAAGTAAAAGTAAAAGTACTCTGATCTTGTACTTGAGTAAAAGTAGAAGTACTCAGATCTTGTACTTGAGTAAAAGTAGAAGTACTCAGATCTTGTGCTTGAGTAAAAGTAGGAGTACTCTGATCTTGTACTCGAGTAAAAGTAGAAGTACTCAGATCTTGTACTTAGTAAAAGTATTAGTACTCAGATCTTGTACTTGAGTAAAAGTAGAAGTACTCAGATCTTGTACTTAGTAAAAGTAGAAGTACTCAGATCTTGTACTTGAGCAAAAGTAGAAGTACTCAGATCTTGTACTTGAGTAAAAGTAGAAGTACTCAGATCTTGTACTTGAGTAAAAGTAGAAGTACTCAGACCTTGTACTTGAGTAAAAGTAGAAGTACCAGAGTGTAGGAATACTCTGTTACAGTAAAAGTCCTGCATTCAAAATGTTCCTCAAGTGAAAGTAGAAAAGTATTCTCATCAAAATATAGTGAAAGTAGCGACAGTAAAAGTAGTCGTTGTGCAGATTGGTCCATTTCAGAATAATATATATGATATGTTTTATAATGATTGATCATGAAAGTGTTCTCAAAGCTGGTAAAGGAGCAGCTAGTTTGAATGACTTTGTATACTGCAGGGTAGCTTGTGGATTTACTCCAGGTGGAACTAAAGTCTGATTTAACACTTGATTATATTTCACATCATTCATCCACATCTGTGAAGTAACTAAAGGGATTAAATACATCTAGTGGAGGAAAAGTACACGATGTACCTCTGAACTGTAGTGGAGTGGAAGTATGAAGTAGCATTAAATGGAAAAACTCAAGACCTCAAAATTGTACTTAAGTTCAGTACTTGAGTAAATGTACTTTAGACCTCTGCAACAGAGACACACACACAGCAACAGTCTAGTATTAATTATGCTTTGATGTGAATGGATTTGTCCTCTTAATGTTTACAACTTGTGTGCTAAATAGTGACATTCCCACTATTATTATTATTATTATCAGTAAAATAGCCGTAAATACTATGAATATGCAACACTTCTCTAATGCATGTTGTATATGTATCCTTTGATCATGGTATAGTTGTAATCATGTGGTTAGTTAAAGTATTTTCTAACTTATTTTTAGTTTTTCTAGAAAGAAACCAGTATCTATTTGCAAATAGTACAATTTGAATTCAAGACTTTAATATCTTCTTAAAACAATACAGTATTACTTTAAAGCTTGTGTTTCTTACTACACTTATATGAATCTCATTGTATTGTTCCCTTGTTATCTTGAAGTATTCAATTTCAAAACGATTTGCTTACGTTAAATATTGAAACACAATAGTTTTTTTTACTTCGTACACGTTGTTTGCTGAATCAACAGAGCGATCCTGCCAAGAAACACATCGCAGTTTCCTTCAGCTGCAGGACATCAGGAAGTGAAGTTCAATATGTAACTAATGTTTAACTTCTAGTTTAATATTACAAAGAGAACATGACCTTAAATAGTTAGCGGCCTCAAAAGTTATTTTTACTATAATTTGTCAATGTTTTTCTTTGAGATACACAACTTAGTACAACTTACTATCCTACATTTTCCCCTCAGTTAATTATTTTAAATACATTGCAACCAGAAAAAGTATGGAACTGATCTTGGCCCTTTTTCCACCAAAGCATTTTAAGGATTAAACCATTTTAGTCCCGTTGTTTTTGAGATAATCCATCCTTGTTTTTAGATTATTTTGAACATCATACGAGAATTTCTTTTCTGTATGTGTGCGTGTTATTCATTCAAAGGTGTCATTGTCATATAACTACAGTGTAGAAATGGCAAGGACATTCTTCTGACCTGAGCTCCTCCAACAAGGCAACATATATAATAGAATAAATTGAATTAAAAAAGTAAAATGAATTAATAAAATAAATAAGTGGTGTGTTTGTGTACCTGATCCGTCAGGGATGGAGCGTACGAAGGTGGGCAGCATCTTCACGGTGGCGGTGGGGCTGGTGTCCCGGCCGAGCCCGTTCTCCATCTCCCTCCTGAACCGGTTCATGATGTCCTTCACCGTGTCATCGGAGAACCGCATGGAGTACAGGTACTTATCAATCTGAGGAACAAACACAGGGGGTCAGGGAGGACTCAGACTATTACAAACAAGTGTTCATTCATTTAGTATCCTTCCTGCTGTCCTTAATTGTGATATCTTTCTAAATGTTTGTATGCCTTAGTAAGGGGTTATTTAATCTAATTTCCAAAACCGCATGGAGTACAGGTACTTATCAATCTGAGGAACAAACACAGGCGGTCAGGGAGGACTCAGATTACCGTATTGACCTGATTATAAAACGACCCCTCTTTTTCAGATTGTTTTCTAGGAACAAAAACCTGTGTTATATTCAGGCTTGATTTGTTATCCTTCCTTCTGTCCTTAATGTTGCTATCTTTCTAAATGTTTGTATGCCTTAGTAAGGGGGTATTTAATCTAATTGTCAAAAATAATATGGAAGGTTCTGTGCTTCGCAAGAAAAAAAAAAATCACTTCTTGTTTAAATTTATAGCAAAAGTTTATCTGTTTAAAATTGGTTTCTTTAAAGATATATTTGGGCTACCACCAGTGCCTTTATTGAAGTAAAAGATCGTCAACACGCGGCCCAAACTGGATTAGAACCAGCTCCTGCACAGGGACCCAAACATTTGGGCTGCTTGCTGTACCAAGTGAGCTATAAGGCAGCCTATTTGTAAAAAGTAGTCCTTGTATAATATAAAAATATGCCTCAAATACAACATGTACACAATCAACGTAACTCCCCCAAGCTGCCATACACACATACATCTCTCAACTATAACAACAACGATGATAAAGTGACTTTACTTGAGCTTCCCCTAAAGATGTTAACTACAGCTGACCATTTAAACACTTCCTTTTTTACATTCGTCATCATGATATAAACAATAACGCACAGCGAGGTGACCTGACGTAGAAAACAGTGGACCGAACACATCATTCATTATCTCCCGGGTATAGGAACATCTCATACTGTGTTGCATCTTACTTAAAGGGGACCTATCATGCAAAATGCACTTTTGTACGTCTTTTCTACATGAATATGTGTCCCCGGTGTTCCAGGGAACTCACCAAGTGTCAGAAAACACAACCCTCTCTCTTTTCCTCCATACCCAAATCTCTAAAAACGGGGCTACAATGGATCGGATACAGATTTGAAATATCTCTGACGCCAGAAACAAGGAGCTCCGCATATATGGGCAACTCTCCACCTATCAGGGGAATGAGAGGTTGGCGTGGCATGGTAACAGCATGGTAACAGCATGGTAACAGCATGGTAACATGACGCTCGTGCCCCCCTCCTTTGCAGGGGGGCGTGGTCAGCTGCAGCTCATTTGCCACAGAATCAGCCCTTGTGAAGACAGGGCTGGAATAGAGCAAATGGAGCGAAATGAGGCATGGCTAAAATGCATGATCTGTTTGGTATTTTGAAAAAGAAACTTCACAGACATGTTTTATATAGGTATGGCCCTACAATATATTATTCAATGATAGCATGATAGGTCCCCTTTAACTAATTGCATGAGAGATATGTCCGGTTGTGAGGTTGAGTGGTAGAAAAAAAAACAATGGATTGATTCACTTTAAACAAATTAGCACACGAGGGAGCTAAATTAAATAAAAACACATGATATTCAACATGTCTTAAAGTGTAATAAAGACACATACTTTGTTTAAAATAGCAGCATTGCATGTGGTTAAATTGCAGTTTACCGTAAGCATCTAATTAATGAAAGGTTTCTTAGGGGGGGATTCGCCCTGCTCAACCACTGTTGTTGTTACATAATCACACACTGCATGCCATCAGGCAGAGACCCGCTCTGTGCCAAAACCACGCTCCACACATTCTCTTCTCCTCATGGTGGCATTGCTTTCATTAAGCCTCTGAAAACAACCAATGAAATGTGACGTTTGAAGACTTGTGAAGACAGTATTTACAGGAGCTTGTGGGAGACAAATCCTGTCGCTGTCAAGCTTGTGAGGCTGTACAGTATCTCAAGACAGGTATTTGGACAGATACCATCGTTTGGTAGAGGATTGTGTAGACATGGGAGAAAGAGGAGGATGTGGGGGTTTGACATGCGATGAAGGTCCCAAGGCCAGAAAGAAACCCAGGATGTTGCGGTTTAATGGCATGTCCCTCCAGGAGCTCCATTTTCTCATCCATGTCTATGTTTTCCCCTTCTTTGACGGCCCGTCCACACAGCAGCGTTAAAAAATCTTCCAACGCTTCTGCCCACTTTGAATGGGGTGACGTCACGTTGCCTCGCTTTTCGCTGAACTGCATTGTGGGAAGCAAAGCGAAGATTTCCAGGATTTTCAGGATTCAAAAGTTGAGCAATGTTCAACTTTTGAAGCTGAGGTGGAAGCGTCAGCCAATCAAAATCCCGTTTATGCAAATCTGACAGTTCAAGCGCTAGCCAATCAAACCGCGTGCAAGCTGGGAGTGACATACCGCAGTTCATTTTCTATATTCCTAAAAACGGAGGAGACATTTTTTATTGCGGTAGCAAATCACCCGGTTTTGTATGACCAGTCCCTATTAACTTACCGGGATACAAACCGGAGGAACCAGGCATGGAGGGAGGTGGCAGAGACAGTGGGTGAAACTGGTAGGTTTTCGCCTGTTTGGGGATTTTATATCCAGTTTACTTCGTTTTAACATTGCTATTGCTTTGTATGTCGGGGGTGGGAGATTCATGTGATTGGTTGTTGGTCGCAAAAAATCCCCAAGCTTCAGACACGCCCACCTCCAAGATTTTTTTAACGCGGCTGTGTGGACGTACCGTAACTCCTAATTTTCTTTCATTGAAAAGACAGTATCAATCCTGCATCTGCTTCTTCCAACATGTAATCAGAGCTGTATGATTCCCATAGTGTGAGTGCCATGTTATTAAAGCAGCAGTATTACATCAAGTGTAATTGTTTCATTGCACCCTACATTTAGCCTGGGGTATATGTGTTCTCGTGATACTTCGGAACAGTGCTTGGCTGCTCAACATGACTTTGTAAAGAAGGGTAGCACGGGTTAAGATATAAGTATATTTCAATAAGATGATCATTACCTCAGACAGGGAGGTTATGTTTTGGCTCAGTTTTTCTCTCATCAGCCACTGGCCCAGTTCTTATAAAGTTCTTGGGAGAAGCCAAGGATGAACTGATTACATTTTGAAGCAAGTCCAAATAATATCTTCCCTTTTCATCGTATTTTTATGTCTGCACAGATGAGGCCAAAGATGTCATGTTTTATGGCCGTCTGTCGTCTGTCTGTCCATCCGATTCTGAATTCACAATATCTCATAACGACCTCTTTTCACCCTCTGTCTGAAACCAGAGCCCAGTCTGCTCTGATTGGTTAGCTAGTTGACTCTGTTGTGATTGGTCAACAGCTTAGAGATGTCCCGCCCCTTAGCTTATCAAGAACAAAGTGTTGGTGGAGCTCTAGCCGATAGAAGCTTGAGTATTACTTAGACCCCGTTTACACGCGAATAAAACGGGTTGGATCCGCATAGTTTCTCTTGCGTATAGCCCTATTATTCACACGAGGCCGTAACAAAACGATAGAAACGGACCCCACAAACGAGAACGGGTCCCAAGGTGGATAGATTTGCAAACGAAACGCTCTGGGGGTCCAACGGCTCCGTGTAATCGCCTCTATACGATCATTTTATGATAATGATGAGGCAATAGCCCCGCCTCTCCCCACCTCTGCTGCTCACCCCCGCGTCAAAGTAAACTACACACTGAATTCAGATTATTTATCTTTCTCTCGATATGGACATAAACGCGAGTGAAGTCTAATCTGACAGGACGGAGACACGCAGCTCTGCTCACTGCAGCTCCTCCCGCTGTGATGCAGCGGTGAACGGAGCAAAACACACACTTCAAGTCAGATCATCGCCCTTAGCTATTTTAATTACCTCTCAAACTACCTAAACTAGTTATAAATATGTTTATTTTTCCTGTCGGCCGTGTCACTCATGGATCAGCTGCTGCATGAGACAGACACTGACGCTGTCAGAAGAGAGGGAGGAAAAAGAGAGGCTCCGTGTATTTTATATATAGAGTAGTTTTAAAGCTCAATAAATATCAAAGAAGATCTTTGACCGGCACTTTTATCATTTTGTCCGGAAGATTTTAACTTTAATACACGTTGACCTCGGCCCCCACCACGGAGAATAAACAGAAGGGCAACCATGACAACCATGCTTCTTCGCTGCTTTTGTGGAGGAAGTTACAGCGCCACGTATAGGCTCCTGCATATGTACTGCAGCTTCTCCAGCGCTTTCGAGTGGTCTCGTGTGGAAGTACAGCGCCACTTACAGTCCCGGCATATGTACTACAGCGTTTCCAGCGTTCTCGTGTGAACAGACACGTCAAATGAAACGAATACGTGTGAACGGAAGACTTTTTTGAAAACGCATACTGTGCATAAACGCAAACGTTCCCGTGTGAGCAGCACCTTAGTGATGTCACTTTGTTCATGAAGTAAAGAAAGGAGTCCAATGGAGGCGTTTCAGGCAGGGGGGGGGGGAGGAGTGTGTGGGAGAGAAACCCCCTCTGGAGGAACATAGGGATTTTAGCATCTGCAGACCATTTACATGCACACAAACCTATATAAACACACTATAGGAAAGAGAAAACTACAAAAGTAGAATGGGCCCCTTTAAGGATAAACTGATTAGATATTTGGGGGGGGGGGGGGGTCAAAGATGACTGTGACCTCAGGAACGCTCCTTTGTGGTGAAAGTGAAATGTCAGGAACAAATGAAGGGACTTTCTTCATATTTGGTTTCAAAACATCCAATTTATCTCGACATGACCTGATAAGGATCTGGTGTTCATGGTCAAGGTCACTGTGACCCGTAGTTCAATACATTATGACAGTTTCAGTGTTGAAAAGGTGATGACATTTTGTTACGGCATGGTTGTACATTGAGACGTTATTGGTTGGCAGCGGCCCAAAACTGTGAGGCAGTTCTGTATTTTTCCCACACTATAGCGGACAGAAAGCCAATCACGCTTCTGCTAAACTATACATTTCTTTCTATGCAGCGTACCACATATTCAATGTTAGCTTTTATCCTTTGAAGCATCCTGAGTCACCCCACGAGAGACTATGTTTTTAACTCCACTAACCTACTTCTGCAGAGGCTCGTGCGTCTACTGCACTGTGACATCACGCATTATAGATCTCCCACTCAGCCTCCTTTCCATCTAACTTCCCCACCATCCCCCACTCCCTGAGAACATGTCACCCGTCTGTCATCCAATGCACTGGCTAAAATCTCCTAAATTGAAGGTCACTTTCTGTAAATGGGGCGTTATTCCAGCTCAGATTTCACGAGCCGATGAGTGTATGTCGTCTTTGCCAAAGGTAATAAGAGAGTGTGTGAGATAACAGATAAAAGAGGGGTTGAGAAAGGGAGTGAAATAGTAAAGGCTCAGTGATGCCCTGCCTTTCACACCAACGCGGTTACAGGGCCGGCTCGGAGCTAGAGCCTGATAAGCACAGGTGTTTCCTGTTCACACCGCAGCGGAGCCGGCTCTTTTCCACGAAAACCGGTTCTTATCAAGCTCGAACAAATTGTCGGTCTAGAAGCAAGAACCGCATACGTCACGCTTACGTCGGAGGGGGGCGAGATTAACCTTTTATGGCGAGTACGGCAAATACAAGTTGTAACAAGCAGTAGCGCTGAGCAAAGTGACTAGAATGCAACCACACACTTATAGAAAAAACACACTTTATAAAGTCAGGCAACACTAACCAGGCTTAGTGTGATTCTGTTTATTTGTACCTTACTTTGACCATCCGCTCGCTGTTATTGATCATTGTGGAGAGCAGGCAGACGTTTTGTTTTGTATTATAGCAGCTATCGGGTGGAATCAATACATGAGCTGCACAGGTTGCCATGTCCGACTATCACATGTAGAATCATAATGAAAAATACTCCAGTAAAATGTGCCTGTAGAAAACGGTTAATGCCACAATAGGATAAATGCCGCTGAAACATTAATAAACAATGAACCACGGCACTCTAGAGAAAAGTACAAGGTTGGAGAAGTAGTTATTTAATTTAGTCTGGCTTCGTATGATTAAAAGTAACACGATCATCGACCCGACGCAGTCCCCCATTGTTGTTGTTGTGAGCGCCGTTGGGGAGAAAATCAGCGACGTAAACGGTGACGTCATGACGCAGCAGCGGCAGCTGGGCGATGTGAACAACGGGGGCTGAAAAGAAAAACCGGTTCTGAACCAGAAGAGCGCAACCACAGAGCTAGAACGGGAGCTTCGTTGATGTGAAAGGGGCATGAGAGGATCCAGGAGCCAAAAAGGGAGGAGGAGATCTTAGAGCTCACGCCTTTTTTTCTTCCTCAAAGACACCTGTCTGCTTCCCCCAGCAACTGACGCTCCGGAAACAATTACTCTACGAGGGTCTGTGAGCAGCCTCATCGATACGGACACTCACTACAGCCCTTTTCTCAAGGACATTCATGTCAAACACAGCTAGAGCAAATCCAAATGACACTTCTTCACAATCTTAGGTCACAGGCTCCTCCAACAGTGCAACACAATAAAACAGATATAATAGTTAAAATAATGCAAGTAAATACAAATAAAATAGGATAACAGCTCTGCAGTCCAACACACACACACACGCTCACACACACACGCTCACACACACACACACACACACACACACACACACACACACACACACACACAGAGAAGCCAACAAAGCCTTGCACACAGTTTACACACCTTTTTGAGTTGATCATCCTTCAACTCGGTGAAGTAGTAGGCCAGAAGCTGAGCGGCTATCATCCTGCCTGGAGCTGTCACACACACTACGAGGTGTTTTCAGAGTAAACGGGTTTCTGTCTCCCCCCTCGCTGATCCCTCTGTATCCTGGACAGAGGAAGAAGAAGCAGGCCTGGAGCTGAGCTAGGCAAGGTTAACGAGAAGAAGTCTGGTGAAACAGGAGTGCAGCACTGTGGCCGTGCCTGCTAGTCTGCGAAGGGCACACACACTCACACACTCACACACATAAAACCCCACAAACACACACAGGCTGGTCTGAGCGTGTCTCCTCCCTCTGATCTGCTAGCTCCCTGTTAGCTCTGGGGAGATGCAGCAGAAACACAGGAATGGTGCTTTTGCTTTGCCCTGCCCCCACCGACACGCCTGATTGGCCGAGCTGAGGGAGAGGAAAGAGGGGAGGGATGGGTGAGAGAGGAGGGGGCTTCTCCTACACAGCAATGTGGGAAAGAGAGGAGGGGGTGAGCAGAAAGCTGCATGATTCTCTCTCTCTCTCCTCCTCCTCCTCCTCCCTGCTGCTCACAGTCAGTTTGTTCGTGGTGCACGTTGCCACAGGAACCCAGAGGTGTACGTGCAGAGAGGAGCGAGGCGACCACACGATGATGTCATCATCCCGCTCCCTGCATCAGATGAAGGGCATCAGATAGAGCTGCAGCAGCATCTCACACACTCTCTCAAGATGACCGTTTGTTATCTGCTGCAACACTCTGCTCTCCCTCTGCAGCCACAAACATGTTCCCTTCAACGATTACTGACATTCCTCTGGTGCTTTTGTCCAAAGCGACTTACAATAATGCAATAACCCATGAGAGAATATCTCAGAAAGTGAGAATCCTGCAGATCCATAAGCTAAACTACAGGCAGTGCTACACACAGAACAGAGGTTTTTTTTGTTGTTGTATTTTTGGCCAAAGTTCGGTTGGATTTTCAAGATATTTATTAATACTCTTTTATTATATTGAAATGGTCTATATAGTGTTTTGTATGTTGTCTTTAGTTTCGAAGTGTATTAAACTGTCTTTACCTCGACAACCACTATATTCAGAAAATCTAAATAAACGACTTTATAGTTTGTAATGTATTCCTATTAAAACTGTTCATGCTATATATACACTTGCAGGTGATTGGATCAATCTGTCTATCACCTTCTATCATGGGCCACTTCTGATTGGTTAACAATGGCTGGTACATGTGGAGCACAGCACTTCTGATTGGTGTGGATGACTGACACACAAGAAGAAATGTAAAAAACTAAAAAAAGTTTAAAAAAATCACAGGCTTTGCGATTTTATATTCGCATCATTTAAAATCGCGATTTCAAATTAAAATCGATTAATCGTTCAGCCCTAGCCTACAGGTGGAAGCTGGGGTGGAAGCTGGGGTGGAAGCTGGGTGGTGGTGGGTGGAAGCTGGGTGGTGGTGGGTGGAAGCTGGGGTGGTGGTGGGGCAGGCAAGCAGCAGTGACGTAGAGGTAGCTGCAGCAATAGCAGCAGCAAGCAATGCATAGAGAGAGATCTGGCAGGTTCAATAGAGCGGCATATTAAGGAGACTCTGGTTGGTTGGTTGTAGAGTGGCAAGGGGCGTTAGGTATGAATGCAGCGAAGTGCTCGAGTTGACTGCCTGAACTATCTCGCTCCCATTTCGTTGTAACAGTAATAAAAATGAACTATCTAATCTGACGAGGCACCAAAGGTCGCGCTGGACAACTTTCATGCTCCGTGTAATTACTTAAAACTTTGCTCGATACTTCAATATCCAAACCCTTTAATGTACAGAAGATGATTTGGCATCACGTCTGGATCCAGATTCTTAATGTTCAGTTCAATTAAGTCATTCTTAACACATTTAATTGTTTGTATACACAGACTACTTCATATGTGTGTCTGTCTTTCTGTTCTGTTACTTTCAGTTGCAGCTCCAGGTGTTAATCAGTGACCGATTGAAATGGAAAGGACCTGTTGACAGACTGTATTTCACACTTTCATCTTTACTCTTTTTTTAAACGTCATCTATGGCAAAGTGTTCACAATAACCATCACTTTATCTCCAAACAATTGCACCTTGTATCAGTGGACTTTACAACTTCCTAAATCTGTGAAAATACTTCAATCAGCCCAGAATTGTTTTTATGAAACCAACATTTTTACATTGAGTTGTATTTGTGTTGCCTTTTTGTGCATCGCGTAACTGAATGAGGTTAAAACCAGTAATCCTTTAATCTGCGTTATTGGAACCGATGTTGGGGTCAATGGATTATGTTATGCATCACTGTTAGTCTGCATGTAATAATAATAGCTAGAAATAAATGACACAATATGCATCCCTGCATTATTTCATCTCGGTGACACACTTAAAACTAATGTTCCCCTTCTAATTAACACATGGTCTGAAGTCCGTCTTTTGATTCGCTGATAATGCCTGATGCAACAAATCCCAGCATTGCTATACATAGTCAGAAACCCCCTCCTCTCCCCCCCCCCCCCCCCCCCCCTCGTCTGCTGACTCAATGACGTGCAAAGCCTCTGACGTGCCTCTTTCTTTCCGCCTTTAATCGCCGTGATTTAGGACTTCCCTGCTGGATTCTGCTATATCATGCCCACAAATCCCCCTCCTCCTCCTCCCCCTCCTCCCCATCCTCCTCCCCCTCCTCTTCCTCCTCTGTCCCATCGACTGCCGGCTGAAACCACGAGTCAATGAGTGCACGACGGACATAAATGGATTCCCTGGACCATCTTTCCCCTCTCTGTGCTCCCAGTCAGCAGCAGAGATACTTGCACTATTTTATCTGTTATATTGTGTTGCACTGTAGGAGGAGCCTGTGACCTCAGATGTTCATTGTCATAACTACACTGTAGCTATGCACACATGACAATAAAAGCTTTGAATCCTTGAGAGGAAGGAGGGTGCAGCCTTCATTAGGGTTGCAAAATACCGGGAATTTTCAAAGATGGAAACTTTCCACGGGAATAAACTGGAATAAACTGGGAATTTTCAAAGTTGAAGGTTGGCTCTTCATAGGGAACTTAGATATAGTTGGGGAAAGTATATTTTAGCATAATCTTGACTAAAACAAACAGATGCCATTCAAATACACTTGAATATCCATGCCATAGCACACTGCTTACTGCATGGCTATTGAAACCACACAAAGGTTCGCAACAGGCTCACAAATGTGAGAGTGGAAACACTGGTTGGCATTCGGGCAAACTAAGACTCTCTGACACAGAGCCATCCTCAACAAGGCTGGACAGTGACACTGAAGAGGAAGAGGAAGAGTGTGATGTTGATGAGGCCCAGGAAGAGCCCGTTGACTGAAAGGGTTTAGCCAAAATGCAGAGGATCGCTTGAAGGAAGATTTGCATGTTTAATGGGACTGTTTGGAGGGAGGAGGGCTCTTTTCATTTAACATTTTGAATGGGACTTTGTGGGGATTTTTGGATGGGGGGTGCATTTTTGTTCATTTTTTAATGAGTGGTGCTGGGGGGGATGAGTAATATTTAACTCAACATTCCTGTTTTCGTTCTTCAATGAAACAAATAATTGTTCCATAAAATAATTAAAACTTGTTCTGTTCTACTTAAAATCAAAAAAAAAAAAATCTGTTGAAACGTCATGTTTTTTGTTTCATTTTGCATCGAATATTTCCAAAATTCCCCAGCTTCACTTCCCATGGAAACTCTCCGGAAACTTTCCGGAAATGTACCGGAAATTTTCCGCCCCTTTGCAGCCCTAGCCTTCATTCACATTCACTCTGAGCAGAACGCACTGTCTGGTGTCATGGCTACTTCAGGGTGACCTTCTCCTCTGACCTTTGCTTGTGTGGTCCAATCAGTGTCACCAAGGGCAGTCTGCTGACCACTCAAACACAATACAACCCCCCTCTTTGCTGCAATACTGCTGTACGAGTAATTAACTGATGCTAAAGGCAAACAAGGTGCCATTTTAAGGTCGCCGAAATGACATAAATAAAAAGGCAAAATAAAAGAGAAGATACACATTCATGAAATAAAAATCAAACAAGTACACATCCAAGGTAACAGATAGATAATAGTATTATTCAAGTAAGTGGACAAATTAAAGTAGTTTAGTAGCATCCAGTTGATAGAATAATATATATTGCACGAACAAGATCTTTTTACAGAAGCTGATTTTTCAAATCCGGATATAAAATACATCTTTCAAACATCCCAGCTGACACCTGTTTAGAAAATGACAGAACATGTGTTATAAATGATTAGGAAACACAATTAATCAGTTATAGTAGAAAACTCGAAATAATTTAACCCAGGGGGGTCAAACTCATATACACAGTGGGCCAACATTTCAAAATGGGTACTAGTCGAGGGCCGGACTGGTTCAATGTTTATTGCAGAACGTATTGAAATGAACTTATTGCACATATTAAACCTGGAACTAACAAAGCTTAAACTATTGCCTATAAAAACAACATTAAACATTAAATAATCAGTTGCATTCATTTCTTATGGTTCTATCTGCAGCTTCTCCAGAGTCATTTCTTATGATCACATTTTCCCACAGGCCAACAACAGCTTCAACAAAACTATTCCCCTCAAAGAACAAACCAAACATGCCCTGTTGTCGTGAGAGAGAAAGTGCAGAAGGAAACATCCATGTAAACTCAGTGTGCTGCTCTGTGATGCTAGTTCAGATACTTGGCATCTCATCTTGGGTGCAAGGTCATCAATGTTTGGGGTCAGGCTCTGAGCGGAGGAGACCCTCAGGATGGAGTGAAGGTGTGCGTGCAATATACCGGCGGTCCAGATCTAATAGAACATTTTTAATTATCCTGCGGGCCGAAATTAAATCCACCAAGGGCCTGATTTGGCCCCCGGGCCTTGAGTTTGACACGTGATTTAACCGTATAGTAAAAAGGTTTACCTGATACCTTCATATAGTTTACGTTTCTTAATCAGTAACCAACTGGGAAGATTATTCAGAGTAGCTCCATCACTTATGATTCTTCTCCAAAAATGCAAATGTTTGGTAATTGTCTTCAAACCATTACCTTGTGATAAAGATTATCAAAGTCTTTTTGGTAGCTTTGTTTTTTTGTATTATTATTTATTGAAGGTGGGGTAGGTAATTTTGGAGAAAGCAGCTCGAGTGCGCTAGAATTAGAAAATACACAACCGGAAGAAATCTGCCCCTTCCTTCCAGAGCACCTCCTCCAACACACACGAACGCACACATGACCAATGAGGGCACGAGATAAGTTTGTGCACAGATGGAAGGCTGACAGGCAGGTAGGCCATCCAGTTACTTTAGCCGGGCCGGCTCAGATGATTGGTCGTGCTTTTTACAGCGCCACGGCTTCCACAGATGAAATATTTGTTTGTATTTTTTGTCAAAGCATTTCAGATATTCATTGCTATCGGGATGTTAAGAGCATTCCATGGAATATAACAACAAGTGTATCTCGAGCCGGTTTCTCAAACTTACCTACCCCACCTGTAATCAGGAAATCTTAAAAGAGATTTCAGTGAAGTTATAATCGTAAAGAAAATATAGAAAGTAACCTCAGGAAAAACAGTCGGACCACACGAATAATAAAGGTTTATCCTCTGAAACATTAATTTGTTCAGATGTTTCAGTACATTTGACATGTTTTTGAATATTTTTGTGGTATAATGAATTGATCGATCTAATGGTGACGCTAAAGAGAGTTAAAGGGGGTCACCTAAATCATAAGGAATCGTTCATTCATGGAAATCAGGCCAATCGTTTTTAGGATGTTGTGTCTGAGCTGAAGTCACATTTTGGCTTGACAGTGTTTCAAAGAAAAGGTCGAAGGGTCAACCAAGTTATTTCCAACCATCCTACTTTTACTCGACCATGAAAATCAAAACAATACACTGGGATTTCTCTTCATTAATCGAGTCAGAGGGGTATCTTCTCTTGCACTGTATGTATCGAAGCTGCTGTAATGTACCATGTCCTAAATACTTGGGTATCTTACTCTTACTCTCGCACCTGTCTTGCATGTTATGTATTTGTACTGCTATGTTTGTAATGTTCATTTTCTTATTGTTTTATGTTGCGGATGGAAAGTAGCTCAAAGCTAAATCCGGCATATTTACACGTGGCACATTTCATGTTTTAAGTGTTCATTATAAACAATACATATACAGACATGGTGCATGTTATCAGATGCAGCTGTTCATCAAACAGTCCAGCAGAATGTGGCTCTGCTCGGACGAGGCCCCTCATCGGGCACTTCCTGTTCATCAAACAGTCCAGCAGAATGTGGCTCTGCTCGGACGAGGCCCCTCATCGGGCACTTCCTGTTCATCAAACAGTCCAGCAGAATGTGGCTCTGCTCGGACGAGGC
>CALSBZ010033080.1:0-20008 GCA_943591055.1 Gobionotothen gibberifrons
GTACTCCAACATGCTGTACGAAGCCACCATAGTCACTGATGTAAGTAGCTTATAGTAGTGTATTCAAGCAGAATTATGATATAAAATTAACAAATTAACTTCATGAGTCATTTAATTGAAACATGTATGTATTTATTTTTAACAGTTTGATCTAGTTTGTGACAGAGCTAACTTGATGGAATTGATACAAGCAATGTTCATGGTTGGCGTTATTTTTGGTTGCCTCATATTTGGACCTTTTGCTGAATCGTGAGTATTTCATAAAATTAAAAAAATGAGTCTATGATATGAAGAATAATTATCAAACTGTGATCATATTAATGCTAAGTCATTTTATGCATTGATGCTGCAAATGGCAATTATTCACTGTTCAGTAACAGGGTCTACTGTCTATCCATAAAGTTTAATTTTCTTCATCTTTTTCTCTTGCAGGTTTGGTCGCAAACGATCAACTCAAATTTCAGCAGTTCTGTTGTTCATATTTGTTGGAGCAGCAGCACTTTGCCCCAATGTTTACTTGTATTTAGTGTGCCAGTTCTTTGTTGGAGTAGGAAGTGGAGGATATCGAATCAACTGTATTGTACTGTGTATGTATACTGAGTTCATACATATTTAGAATAAGGATGAAACCCTAACTGTTTATAAATCTTAGGTATATTACCGAAATATAACATAACCCAGACCTTACACACAAAAGTGACAGGATTTAATAGGGTTGGTCTGCTGTGACGCTATTAGCATTAGCATGTCCGGCTAAGCAGCCCACCACTTAAAGCATGAACAAAGCATTAGCAAACAAAGCCAGTGAGGACACCATTGACTTTGTAGATTACCTTGGGGTTTTGGGGGTGAAAGTGTATGTAAAAAAGGAGTTATTTGTAACCAACACTGCAACACACAAGGACAATACTGTCACTTTTTTTCCAAACGAAAGATTATGGAAGCTGACTTTTAACCTACAGGATAAAGTGTAGCTTTTCGCTCAGTTGTTTACTCAGCTTCAAATTAACTTAGCCATCAACTGCATATTTAAAGGGTTCCCATTTTAATGATAGGCGGTAGTGTTTTCAGCCAAATCATGCTAATGTTAGCAACAGTAACAGGAACTATGGGTGTGGCGGCTCAATCCCCAGTTACGTTTGAGTCGCCGAGAGGCTAAACTTGGCTATAAACTGTGACGCGTTTTCGAAGAGAAAGTCCATAGTGAAGCAAGATAGTTTTTGGGATATGTAATAAACAAAATCATAACATAGTAACTATGGACAAAACGGTCAACAGAAAAAATGACAGCACAAGCTCACCCACTGTCATGCGCACTCGACATGAAACAGGTGACTTAAATAGACAAACCACACCCATGTGACAATTACCGGAAGTGCTCAACAAACAAATAAAAGTGACGTAAACAAATAATAATAATACAAATAATGAACTTGGGCTAAGTAGCATTATGGCGCCTACTACTAATGGGTATATAGTTAAAGTTCTAAGTATTCAAAACACTCCAAATATTTGACTGCTGCAATATACAACAATTGTTTCTATTTTGCAGCAACTGAGTGGATTGGGGCATCGAAAAGATCATGGGGAACATGTGTGGCTCAGCTTTTTGCTGCAATGGGACAGTGTGCCCTGGCTGGTGTAATCTACGCCATACGTCACTGGAGACTGGCACAACTTATTACAGCAGCTCAGTTTGCAGTAGTTGCTATCTACATATGGTGAGCATTTACCCTTTGTATAACCTTTCATTGTTTTATTTCTATACGATGTACACTATTTGAGCTGGCATTTTCCTTGTTTCTTTGAGGTTTATACCAGAGTCAGCCAGGTGGTTGTTAAGCAGAGGAAGGACAGATGAGGCTAAACAGCTGATTATCAAGGCAGCAGCCATCAACAAACGCACTGTTTCAGACTCTCTATTTGATAAGGTATTGACAATAAAAAATAGAGGTTGCAATTCTAATGCAATAATATTCATGTCAAATTCAGTGAACATCTCATACACCACTAGCTGTCTTCAATTGCGCCTTAATGCATAGACTCTTTGAACAAGTACCAGGGGCCTCACAAGACATAACCCTTAAATAACGTTTATATATATATATATATATAACTGATTGCAGTGGAAAAGTACCAGAAGATCCATTAAGTGCTGTACCTGTGTTGCAAAAGAAAACATTTCTACACACTGAATCCATGCATGCAAGTGTTACCATGCCAATCATCAAAGTCAATCTTCATTTTAAGTTTCACATCTATAAAGTTGTGTTACTGCAACTTGCATGTTTGTGACAATAATGCGATGACAAAAATATTTTCACACATAGACATACATGGTCTTTTGATAGTTCATTGTTTATTCATGTTTTCTTTGCCAGTAAATGAAATGTTGTTTCTATCTATTATTATTATTATTATTATTACAAATTTGTCTTTGAAAGTCTTTTTCATATAACAAACGGATAATACCGAAATACCTATTGCTAATTTGTGGTAAAGCTTTTAGCAGACCTGTTTTCAGTGAAATTAGCTGGTATTTAAATGTATACAGCTTGTGTGTAGGTAACACAGTTGCATAAATAATATTTCTGCCACAGATTGCAATAAAACAGCCGGAAAACAAAGGAGGCATCAAAACTATTTTCCGATCAGCTCAACTGACCAGATATTTCTTCATTATAGCATGGGGATGGTAAGATAAAGTTTAATTTAATCTTTTATTTATTTACAAAAATCTGAGGTGGACTAAATACTAAGATATTCAAATGTATGACAGTTCTTTAATAATACTGAACACTTGTATCAGATTCTAACCTTTTATTTATAGTCATTTCATAGTAGAAGAAATGTTTAGCATATGTATTGATAATGTTAAAATATAAATAGAGTGGTGCAGGAATGAGTCCTAAAACCCAGAAATGAGATAGTGTTTTACCAGTTTCTTTCCATTGTCTGTATGTCAATGGTTTTTGAACGTGTTCTAGATGCCTGAAAACATGTCTGAGGTTTACACAAGCTTAAAGGTGGGGTAGGTAAGTTTGAGAAACCGGCTCGAGATACACTTTTTGTTATATTCCATGGAATGCTCTTAACATCCCGATAGCAATGAATATCTTAAGTGCTTTGACAAAAAAATCCATACAAAAATTTCATCTGTGGAAGCCGTGGTACTGTAAAAAGCACGACCAATCATTTTAGCCGGCCCGGCTAAAATAACTGGATGGCCTACCTGCCTGTCAGCCTTCCATCTGTGCACAAACTTATCTCGTGCCCTCATTGGTCATGTGCGCGTTTGTGTGTGTTGGAGGAGGGGCTATGTAAAGAAGTGGCAGATTCTTTCCGGTTGGGCATTTTCAAATTCTAGCGCACTCGAGCTGGTTTCTCCAAAATTACATACCCCACCTTTAAGAGAAATTCACTTTTGTTCTGCAACATAAGATGGCAATGGCACATTTCTCACTCATGTATATCCAAAGGTTCTGTAATGGGAATTGCTTACAAATGACTAAAAGAGACTACGCCCAGCAGGAGTCCGCCTTTAGCTTAGCGGTGGTGTCACACAGGCTTTCGACTGTGATGTAGTTTGTTTATAAAGTTAGCTTTTTACTTCTAGCGATTGAATTATTACGCTTCAAAAAGCATAAAAGTGGTGTTGATATGTGGAGATTATCTTGCTGAACAAAACGTGTAAGTAATATGAACATTTGTTTACCACAGATCTTATTTTCTGCCATGTAAAAAAAATCCAATGGAAAAATGTAATTGGACACATTGCAATTCTTCCTTTTTGCATCGACCTACAAAAATCCGTCATCACTTCATTGGCAATGAAGGCAATGAGAATAAATGACCAATCTCAAATCTTGAATAAGCAAAGAACTGTTTAAAAATGTATGTATGTTTTATGAATGTTTAATAATGCAGGTCATCTTCGTTTTTTTTCTTATTTTCAAGTTTTGCATTGAACCTAACCATCTACTCCCTGTACTTGAACATGGGAAACATTGGCTTCAACGTCTTCTTGACACAGCTCATGTTTGGTGCTTTTGAAGTGGCAGCTAATATACTCTCCATGTGGCTAATGGAGGTTTTTGGGCGAAGAATTTCACTCATATCAACACTTGTGACAGGAGGACTATCCAGCATGTTTATCCTGGCTGTTCCTCAAGGTAAACCATTTGGTTTATATAGCCAAATGACAGTATCACAACCCCTTTCCCACCAAAGCCGTTCCCAGGCCAGTTCGGAGCTCGTGCCCAATTAAGAACTGGTTCTTCCTATTTCCACCGCAGCGGGGCTGGCTCTTGGCCCCAACAAAAACGTTTCTTAGCTGGCTCCACTCGACTGCCTGTCAAGTACCGAGAACCGAATACCTCAGCCAGGGGCGAGTTTAACCTGGGCAATAACAGTTCATGGCGAGTAACACGTTCAATGTTATTTTCCATTAGGAAGAGCAGGCATACGTTTTCTTGTTATTTTTATTGTAGCAGCTATCAGGCTTAACAGGCTGCCATGTCTGACTATCACAAGTAAAATCATAATGAAAAAAATACCCTGGTGAGAAATGCCTGTAGAAAACGGCTTGTGATAGCTAATATCACCCATCTAATACCAGAGAAACTTTTATGACGCCATAATGATTCTAAACAGTGACAATTCACATTCACTTATGGGGATGGGGGATATGCCTCTGTGGAAGTTGCTAGTGTGACAGTATACTTTCAAGCAGGCGCTGCCGTGAGTAAACAGCAGATTAAACGCCGGTGGACGAGCAGTGTATCACTGCAGCGGTCGGTAAATTCCACTGAACCACATTGGTAAGAAATGAACCACTGCACTCTAATTGAACCTAATCTGGCTTCAGATGATTAAAAGCAACACGAGCATCGAACCGACGCAGTCCACCATTGTTGTTGTTCGAAGCGGTTTTGCCAACAAAATCAGCGGCGTAAACGTCGATGTCATGACGCAGCACCTGTCGGGCTCTGGGCGGTGGAAACACAACTGGGGCCAAAAGGCGAACCAGTTCGGAACCAGAAAAGCACAGATCCTAAATGGTAACTGGTTTGGTAGGAATGGGGTACAAATGTCCTTTTTATATTTGTTTAACAGTTTTTTGTTTATGTTTGCAGGATATGCCATTGCTGTTACATCTTTAGCTGTCGCATCTCGTTTCTTTCTGATCTGGGCTGGTGCTGTATGTTCCGTTTATTTGCAGGAGTTGTTTCCAACATCTGTTAGGTAGGTGTTCAAAGTTTATATTTAGCCTTTTGTTTTTTTGTGCAAACTTCCAAGACCGGGATACAGAACCCGGTACATATAAAGTAAATGACCTTGTGAACCTGATGGAAATCAAGTGATCTGTTTGTTTGATTGGGAAGTATATTACTGTTATAACTCCCACCCCTCTTTCAGACAAACAGCAACAGCTTTAGGAGCCATGTCAGCAAGAGCAGGAGGGGTGATGTCTCCACTGCTCAACATGTTGGTCGTGTTCCACTGGTCCATACCCCCTGCTGTCTTTAGCAGCTTTACGCTGGTCGCTGGAGCGCTCGGCTTCCTGCTCCCTGAGACCAGGAATAAAGAACTTCCTGAGTCAGCCGATGAGGTCGAGAACAATAGGTAATATGTTCCATCGGTATTAGACAAGTTGATATCTGTTACGTTTCCTAATTTTACCGCGGATAACTCATAGTCATGCATCTATATCTGTCCTGTTTCTTTCAGAAATGTTACTTCCAGGAGAACATCCTCCAGTCGCAATCAAGAATCAACAAAGATGTAGACCTGTGTCTGATGGTTTATTCTTTAACAGTGTAATGAATTTGCTTCAAAAAGTACACCTTTCATCAGATATAAAAAAGTTATCATTAATCAAAAGGTTCCCCTGCATAAAGAATAAACTAAAAATAACAACATTGTGACTCTGTTCTTTCATCCATAATTCCTGCATTTGAATAACATTGCTCTATTTCTCACTTCTATATCATGATTTCATGATTTTAAAACACTATTATCCTGATAATGGCAATTTACGTTATTGTTGTTGTTGTATTGTTCCGCTGGGTGTCTGCAGGGATGGCACAGGGTGGTACGAGTTTTGTCTCATGAATTTGTATAGTTCTTTGATGGTCTCCGACTCAAAGTCCCCGTTCTGTTTGCTGAGCAGATGACTGAGGAACCTCAAGTCGACAATTGCATTTTCAAACACAAAGCTTTTGCAGTCGTTTTTGCTTTTTGGTCCTTTTTCAGCCCTGTCACAGCAAAAGTATTGAGTGTTTGGCTTGACAGACTGATCATCTATACAGACACAGGTGGTCTTGGCTGCCAACAAGTTCGTAGCTCTCGAGGAAGCTAAGGCTGACAAGCTAGGCCCAACAGTTCTGCTTTGCGCAGCTAGCGAGCTAACATGACATGTTTACGTTTCAACCTACAGCAGATTACAATCATTCGGTTTCTTGAGTGAGAAATGCATGTTTTAGTAATATTAAGAAATATAATTTGGGTTTGTGGCTGCTACTGTATGTGACGATAGCCTTACGCTGTAGCCTCAATATATACTCCAGTTCAACAAATCATATCGTAATACCTACATGAACGTTATCTCTGGAACCATTGTAAAATGTGACTGTAACGAAGGTAACTTCGTTACTATGGACTGACGGCTTCGGGGGCCTTGTAATATTGCACATGTGGGTTTGCACTTTATATAACGACTTCCTTTTGCACAGTAATGGAAAGCGGTGAACACCTCCATGCTGGCTGGCTGTTCGCTTATGGTGGTTGTGAAATAAAGTCACGATGGTGTGCAACTCTACCTCCTCTCGTGTTTGGTTCTTTCACTGGAAATCCAGCCGCTAAAAGGGTCGCTGTCTCACAAATGGTGTCAGAAGCTGGGCCCCACACTACAGTGAAAGGATGCCGAGAGGTGGAAAAAAAGATGATAAGGAGGACCAAGAGGGGAGAGCCGCCTCGTCAGTTGAGCCAGGCAGCACAGCGGAGTCCAAAACCGATGGGAAGCTGGAGGAGCTAGCAGGGTTGGTGACGACGCTAGTTCGTGTTCAAGCGGCTAAAGATGAACAAGCAGAGAAGGCGTCCTCAATTCAGGAGTGCCGTTGGAGAAGCATGCAGCAGCAGTGTACTGAGATACAGCAGCAAGTATCCAGGAAAGCACAAGAACGGAGACAAGAAGATGATACTCAGGACAGTGATTATGAGGGTCCTGCTGGTGGTGACGATGAGATGTTCAACCAGAGGAGACACACTCTCCAACAACAGAGGGAACCCTTGGCCCATAGGGAACCCAAATTGCTGCCGTTATCGCCAGAGGATGACATTGAACAGTTCCTGACAACTTTTGAGAGAATAGCATATGTCTGCCGCTGGCCAAGAGATGGATGGGCGGTGTGCCTTGTTCCCTTGCTCACCGGTAAAGCTTGTAGTGCCTATGTGATGATGGACATGAAAGACTCTGACAATTATGGAAAAGTTAAAGCAGCAATTTTGTCAAAGTTTGAAATCACACCGGATACTTACAGAAGACGATTCCGGTCCCTGAAGATCGAGTCTGGCAAGACTCCACAAGAGCTGTGGAAAGAGAGCCGGGATGCCACCCACAGTTGGGAGAACAACCGAGGCCCAAACCAAGCTCAAAGGCCGATAAAAAAAGAAATTAGGTGCTATCATTGCAATGCTCACCAAGCCATATTGCCCAGTTTTAGCCCACACCAAGCCATCTCTCCTGTGTGCAGTTCCTAGGTCAGACAGGGTCGAGAGATTAGGTGGAAAAGGCAGGAAAGTACCAGTCTTGATCAATGGGCAGCGGGTAGAAGCTTTGCTGGATACAGCATGTTTTCAGTCAGTTGTTTTGTCCAGTTTGGTCCCTAGGGAAAAGTGGAGTCAGGATACTTCAACCATAAGTTGCATTCATGGTGATGAACATGTTTACCCCACAGCAGAGGTCTATCTAACTGTAGGAGGCCAAACCTTTCTGTTGCCTGTAGCATTAGCCCCAACATTGCCATACCCAGTCATTCTTGGTAATGATCTCCCTACACTTTATGACCTAGTGCACAAGCCAGGTTGCAAGTCTGACAGGGAAAGATGTGAGGTTGAGAGCCTTGGGGCAACGGTCAAGGAGCCACTTAGCCAAGGTGAGGTGAAACCAGTCCTACAGCCAGTCAAGCCTTGTAATGTTACCACTAGAGCGCAGAAACTCGCTGAGATGCCTTTTTATGGGGTGGACTGGGAGACAAGTCCAGGTAAACCGCCCAAGACTAGAGCGCAGAGAAGAAGGGAAAAACTGAGGGGTACTCTGGAGAAAGGGTCACAAGAACCTTCAGAATTACCAGATCTGCTAGACTTCGACTTTCCCCCAGATATAGGGGCAGTACAGAAACTGGATGCTACACTGACGCATTGGTTTGGGAAAGTAACAGAGGTTGAGGGGGTTAAGCAAGATAACCATAGCTATCTGGACGAGGCCACCTACATAGTTAAGCAGGGCATCCTCTATCAGCGCAAGGGAAATACTGAGGTTTTAGCTCTGGCAAAGCAATTCTGAACCAGAGTGATGGAGTTAGGCCATTCAATTCCATGGGCAGGTCATATGGCTTTCCAAAAGACTTTGCACAGGATTGGAAGTAGGTTTGGTTGGCCAGGGATGTATACGCAAGTCTCTCAGTTCTGTAGGTCTTGTGAAACCTGTCAACTTACCTCATCAAAGGGAGTAGCCTGTGCACAACTTCAGCCGTTGCCTATAATAGACACACCTTCTGAGAGGATAGCCATGGACATAGTAAGACCTTTAGAGAAAATCTCCTCAGGACACCGTTACATTCTTGTTGTATGTAACTATGCCACCCGCTATCCAGAAGCCTTCCCTCTCAGGTCCATCAAAGCCAAGCAGGTAGCAAATTGTCTTGTTCATCTGTTCTCCAGAGTAGGCATACCTAGAGAGATCCTTACAGACTGTGGGACAAATTTCTTGTCCAAGTTTTTGAAGCAGGTTTACCAAGTCTTAGGTGTGAAGGGCATTAAGACCACCCCTTATCACCCCCAGACAGACGGGATAGTAGAGCGCTACAATCAGACTCTCAAAGGCATGCTACGCAAGTTTGTACAGGGGCCGATTGGGACCAATGGCTTCCGTACCTGTTGTTTGCCTATCGGGAAGTTCCACAAGTGTCGACACGTTTTTTACCTTTCGAGCTCTTGTATGGCCATCAAGTGAGAGGACCCTTGGATCTTCTTAAAGACCACTGGGAGAGTCCACAGCCAGGAGGAGAGAATGTTGTCTCATACGTGATCAAAATGAGGAAGAGACTTGAGGAGATGACAGCACTGACACATGAAAATATGAAGTCGGCACAGCAACAACAGAAAACCTGGTATGATCGGAAGGCCAGGGAGAGGGTTTTCAATCCAGGACAGAAGGTACTGTTATTGTTGCCAACGTGTGACAGTAAGCTGCTGACAAAATGGCATGGACCTTATGAAATTACCAGGGTTGTTGGTAAGGTCACATATGAACTATATATGCCAGAAAGAGTAAAGAAATATCAGACTTTCCATGTCAATCTGTTCAAGGAGTTCCAGGTTTGTCAAGAGCCTGTGTGCCAGTTGTTGGTATGTGCTGTCCAGGATGAGGAAGCAAATGAGAAGTTATTTCCTGCCACCACTGCAACAGCAGAGCCCTTGACGTTGGACCTGTCTCATCTATCTCCCACCCAGCAGGAAGGAGTAAAGCCACTCCTTGACCCGGATCTTTTTAAAGAGACACCAGGTTTTACCTCACTGGTCCAGCACCTAATTTCGATCCATACCCAATGCCTCGAATTGACGATCTGTTGGAAAGGGTTGGCAAAGCTCAGTACATCACCACGTTGGACCTAAGCAAAGGCTACTGGCAGTTAGCATTGGCACCTGAAGCTAAGGAGTTGACAGCCTTTAGGACCCCATTTGGTATGTATCAGTTCAGAGTCATGCCATTTGGTCTCCAAGGGGCGCCAGCAACATTCCAAAGACTGATGGACCATGTATTGAGGGATGTCTCTGACTTCTCTGCTGCATATTTGGATGATGTGGTTATTTTCAGACAATCCTGGGATGAGCACCGGTTCAATCTACAACAAGTCTTGCAGCGGATCTGTGCATCTGGTCTGACAATCAACCTAAACAAGTGTGCTATCTCTCAAAGAGAAGTGAACCTGGGCTACATCATCGGATTTGGGAAGATTAAGCCACAGCTGGGGAAAGTCGAGGCCATACAGTCGTTCCCTGTGCCCACTACCAAGAAGAAGATGAGAGGGTTTCTGGGGTTGGTCGGTTGGTACCGTAAGTTTGTTCCTCATTTTGCAGATAGGGCGGTTGTGTTGAATGACTTGACCAAAGCCTCTGCTCCCAACAAACTGAAATGGACCGATGAGTGTGACAACGCTTTTAGAGACTTGAAAGATGCAGTCTGCGCTAACTCTGTCTTTCACACCGACGCTTCTGGAGTGGGCCTAGGGGCAGTGCTGTTGCAGGAGGATGAGGGAGACTGGAGACCTGTTGTTTTCCTGAGTCGCAAGCTGCTGGATAGAGAGACTAGATACTCCACGGTTGAAAAGGAGTGTTTGGCAATGAAGTGGGCCATTGACTCCCTCAGATATTATCTGTGTTTTGGAAACAGATCACAGAGCTCTACAGTGGTTGCATCGCATGAGAGATGCAAACATGCGCATCGCTGGATGGTACCTGGCACTGCATCCGTATGACTTCACCGTTCGCTACAGGTCAGGGAAGACCAATATAGTGGCAGACTTTCTGTCCAGAGTGTCGCAGGAATGAGGTACTGTTCTCCTTCGGGAGAGGGAGGAGGAAATGTAACGAAGGTAACTTCGTTACTATGGACTGACGGCTTTGGGGGCCTTGTAATATTGCACATGTGGGTTTGCACTTTATATAACGACTTCCTTGTGCACAGTAATAATGTCACTCAGCACTTTAGTGAACAGTTTGCACTTTATTAGCGTGATTTGCACAGTACAGTTTGACATGGCCTATTTGCACATTTTTATATAATCTATACTATTTATTGATGTAGTAGTTGTTAAATGATTAAACCGTATTATTTGGAATGTCGTCTGGCAGATGCTGGTCGGTCCTCGGCTCCACCTGAAAAGAGAGGGGAGTTATAGCGAGAGCAACGAGAGTGTTTTGGATTGTGTAAGATTGACAGCGGATGAGATTAATCATTGTGTGCAGATGCCCTGTTTTAGCGTGTATATGTCATGACATTAAGTTGCATTCATTGTAGAAGTGAACACTGTGTAAAGGTTACGTCCATCGCTTACCCATGCTGTTTCGTCCTGTGTCCGCTCCAGTGTGTTTGGCCAAAAGGTCCTCGGGGGGAAATGGTAAATGGACTGTACTTATATAGCGCTTTATCCAGTCTTTACGACCCCTCAAAGCGCTTTACATACTACATGTCATTCACCCATTCATACAGAGCAGTGTATGTTACTCTAGGACCTAACATTCACACACATTCACACACCGTTAGCCATGCCATCAGGAGCAACTCAGGGTTAAGTATCTTGCCCAAGGATACATCGACATGTTGGCTGCACGGGCTGGGATCGAACCCACAACCTTCTGGTTGAAAGACAACCGCACTCCCTCGCAGCCAGAGTCGCCCCTGGAAACAAACACTGACTAAAGAAGGTTCCGGGACGAACCAAGTGGCGAGATGAGCATAGGGGTTTCTGTTGTAGTTGGGAATGTATTTCTATATATTATGGTCAGTTATAATGTGGGTTTTGGGGTTAAATTAACAGATGGCTATAAACCACTGATCATACATGCACAGAATATTATAGATTATCGTTATACCAATTATGATTGGTATCATCACCCTCCGCTCTTCGTCCATAGGACTTCTCACCGTCCCAACCCCCTGCCTCAAAACCATGAGGGCTCGAGCTTTCAGCTGCTCGGCTCCCAGACTCTGGAACTCCCTGCCGTTACATATCCGACAGTCTGATTCCATAACAACATTCAAAACCCAACTCAAAACCCAGCTGTTCAAACATTGATTAAAGCCAATCTTAAAATGATTTAACAAACGCCTGTTTGAGACTCCTCAGTGCACACAAAAACGTAACTTGGAGAAATAAATAAATACGGATATGTTATTTAAAACCACCTCGAATATCCAATCCAATCCAACTTTATTTATATAGCACTTTAAAACCTTCAGACCAAAGTGCTGTACAGAGAGATAAGCTCACATAACATAAAATGAATACATTTAAAATAAAAGATACAAACATATGTTGTGTTAATGTTATGAAATGTTGTCTCATAAATGATGCGGTAAGCAGAAGGACAGAATTACGTCTAAACTGACGCTGTTTTGCATTTCTATAGGTTGTAGATACGAGCATGGTTTTATATAGCCTACAATCACGTTTAATCGTGTTTTATGCCGTTTGCCAAGACTTGATAAGTCGCTCGTAAAACACAGGAGGTATGGAAACTAAGAACACCATGGTAAATTGTACAGCTAATATAACACAACACATTAGTTGTATTTCCTTTAACTTGTGGATTATAGATATATAGTTGCTGAACGAAAGCTGGAACACAAACCACCAAATACAAACAAATAATTCAGATCCAGTCGTCATGACTCCACTCCGGAGGGATTCCCCGATCATTTCTTACAGTTTCATTAACCTTTTTCGGACCACTTATTTATTTATTTTGGTGACGATCCGACCTCCATGCTGCTACTCTGGTTCAAACTGCATCCACCAAACTAATTATTTATCTCAACCTCCCCAAAATAACCAAAATCTGACACGGTGTGAGATGTCTTTTTTAGCTGTTCTGTCGTCATTTCCTGCGATCTTCTTCATTCAGTCAGTCAAAATGAATGAATGGGCGTTTCTTTGACTATTTATAGGCAAATATGGGCGTTACGTGAAGTCCGCAAAAGCTGCACCGCATTTCCAGTCGGTTGTGATTTATAAAGGGAAACCGGCATAGGAAGTGCCATACGCACTTTCCTCGCCGGTACACAATGTTCGGTGAATCGGAAAATGTCGGAAAATGTATGTACCTATTTTTCGGATTTCTACTACGTAAGCAACCTTCCCACGTGAATCCTACGCACGGCGTTATACATGAGGCCCCTGGTCACACTAGATATTCTGTGGGAAAACCAAAATAATAGGTGGAACTTCCCTCTCAGTTTAAGCGTGGGATAAGTTAGTTTTAGTTTTTAGAGTCGATTGTGAAATGTAACTGACTGTTTGGCCATGTGGAACATCTAATCTTGTTTAATGTTGGACTTCTTTGCAATAGTTGGGAAATTACTGGATATCTTTGACACTTGATGTGTATATGTGTATATTGAGAATTAAAACATTATTGTGATGCAGCATCTCGTTATTAAATGAAAAGGCTTTTAGAAAGGAGATCTTGAAAGGAGATATGTGCAGGCCCCGGTCTATGGCTGGCACAGCAACAATATGGGGGGCAATGTGCTGTGAGCTTGAATATACTTTGTAGTTAAACATTAATGGATGTTTTTAGAAACTTGTGGTGCAGTACTTTTGAACAAACACAAAGAGGCTCATCTCTTATTAAGGGGAACTGTCCTGCAGTCGCACCCTGAGAACTAGAAAGGTCATCAACATGGCCGATTTTGGAGAAATCTTAAGGAGCATTGGAGAATTTGGTTTATTCCAGCAGCTGGACATTGTGGACAGTTACAAGTTCCTGGGTGTCCACATAGACAATAAACTGGACTGGAGTAAAAACACTGACGCCCTATATAAGAAAGGCCAGAGTCGCCTGTATTTCCTCAGGAGACTCAGGTCATTTAACGTCTGCAGCACTATGTTGCAGATGTTTTATGACTCGGTGGTCTCCAGTGTGATCTTCTTTGCTGTAGTGTGTTGGGGCAGCGGGGTGAAGACAGCTGATGCCAACAGACTCAACAAGCTCATCAGGAGACCAGGCTTTGTCCTGGGAGTGGATCAGGAGTCGTTGGCAGTGGTGTCGGAGAGGAGAATGCTGAGGAAACTTCTCAGCATTCTGGACAACGGCTCTCACCCCCTGCATGCCACACTGGTTTCCTACCGGAGCACTTTCAGCCACAGACTGAGATCACCGATGACCACCACACAGCGCCACAGGAGGTCTTTCCTCCCAGTGGCAATCAAACTCTTTAACTCTTCACCCTTAAGTAAAGGGAACTGAGAACTTCCACACCAACACTATGTGCAATATACATATCAATATAATTACCATCATTGCAATACACTCGCTGCTATATATAACTATGTGCAATATTATTATTATTAGTATTATTAATAATGCTATGATTACGTGCAATTACGTAACTGCCACTACGTTTTATTTTTTGCACTACTAACTATTAAATACTGCTAATAATTGCATTGACTGTGTGACCATCTATGTTTTTATGTTTCTATGTTTCATGTTGTGTCTGTAGATGTTTAATTGCTCTTTTTGCTGCACTTTTAGTGTACAGTTTTGCTGTTGTGCTGCTGTGTTTATTGTGTTTATTGTATTTTGTTACTCTGGCACAACAATTTCCTTCGGGATAAATAAAGTCTTATCTTATCTTATCTTATCTTAGCTCACTTTGATCGCACTTTGCTTTCCAAATCTTCTGCAATCTTTTATCATGGCAAGCCTGTAACACAGACTGGATCCTTCGGGCAGACTCTAACCTGACCACAGATGAGCAGCTGAACCTGACTCTGCCCCGAGAGGATGACGGGACCTTCAGCAAGTGTCAGATGTTTGTCCCTGTGAACTGGTCTGTTGGTGCCATCAGGGAGTACGGACTCAATGAGACCACAGGGTGCCAGAATGGATGGGTGTACTCCAACATGCTGTACGAAGCCACCATAGTCACTGATGTAAGTAACTAATACATGTATTAAAGCTCACCTATTATGCTATATTTGAACAATATTTTATAGGGCCATATCCATACAAACATGTCTCTAAAGTGTTTTGCTCAAAATACCAAACAGATCACCGATTGTAGCCATGCCTCATACCCCTCTATTTGAGCCCTGTTACAGAAGTGCTGATTCTGGGTCTGGCCCTTTAAATGTAACCGAGCTACTGCTGGCCACGCCCCTTTGGTCCTGGTCACCTGCGTCACAGCAGCGCCGTTGATGGTCAGGGGGAGAAGGGGTCGACGGTGGGTTCTCCTGAAGTCAACAACTATCTCCTTTGTTTTCTCCAGGTTGCGGAAGAGGTTGTTATTTTGGCACCACAGGGCCAGCTGGTTCACTTATGGCGCTTTCACACTGCAGGCCTCGCTCGGCCTCGCTCGGTTTGGTTAGGCCTTATTAGGCCCGGCTCACTTTAATGCTGCGCTTACATTACAGTTTAGGAGCTGGGGCAGTAACTATAGTAACGCAGTGTAGGCGGAGCCGTGACGTCATCTTCAATGAGCACCCCAGAAAAACAACATCAGCTGTTAGCTGTTAGCACTCAAGCTCACAGCTCCTCATATCTGTTAAGAAACTAGACAAAAGTTATAAACAATTACAAACCACAGACTGTCTGTGTCATGGTGAATACAGTCGCTGGTTTATTTATGTCTGTATAGGCCGTTGTTGTGAGTGTGTACGGTCGGAGCATATATTGCGTTAGCTTAGCCGATCTCCCGACAACAAATCAAATCACGTTTTATTTATATAGCACATTTTTTAAACGATTTTTGGTCGAGCCAAAGTGCTGTACATATAATACAAATACCCTACAGTAAAGACACTTTACAGCAAATACAACAGCACAGTTTGTGCGGAATATCAGTATGACAATACGACACCCTCTGTCCTTAGACCCTCACATCGTACAAGGAAAAACTTCTGGAGAAAAACCCACAGTTTAAAGGGGAAAATGGGAGAAAACCTCAGGGAGAGCAACAGAGGAGGGATCCCTCTCCCAGGACGGACAGACGTGCAATAGATGCCGTGTGTAAATCGAAGAGATAATACATTTTACAGCGTAGGTAGACCGAATGTTTGGAAATGCATGTGTCTGTAATAAGAAGATGCATCACGCATTTTAAAAGGTTTTTCGCCTACCGTCTGTCTGCAGACTTGTTGGCCTCGATAGAACCACAACTTTGTCGGGCCAGAAAAAAGGTGAAAAAGTACCCCCGGGCCGGAACTAGGCCAAGTGTAAGCGCAACCAAAAACAGGCCCCGCACGGCTCGGCACGCTTAAAGCGAGCTCCGCGCTGCAGTGTAAACGTGCCATTACTTCCTGTAGTTAGTCTCATCGTTGTTGCTGATGAGACCCACCACAGTAGTGTCGTCTGCAAACTTCACGATGTGGTTGGTGCTGAAGATAGGTTTGCAGTCGTGGGTCAGCAGAGTGAAGAGAAGGGGGCCGAGCACACATCCTTGGGATTACATCGCCTTATCGTGTGTTTGGTTAGATGCCTGAAATAAGATCTGTGGTTAACACAAGCATCAGAGATATTCATGTTTATTTGTGCAACATAAAATAGTAATAGTATTTTTCCAACTCATCCAAAGGTTCTATGAGCCATACACATGGTCATTGCTCACAAGAGACAAATGAGTCCGCCTTAAAGGTGTCCTATCATGCAAAATGCACTTTTTTAATGTCTTTTATACGTAAATATGTGTCCCAGGTGTGTCAGGGAACTCACAAAGTGGCAGAAAATAAAACCCTCTCTCTTTTCCTCTGCACCCACATCTCTAAAAATGGGGGAACAACGGAGCTGATCCAGATTTGCGTCCGATATGACCAGTGGCGTTTTTATATGTACAAAAGTGGTGGGGCACAAAAAACGTAGATGTCTATATAAGCTTCTGCACTGGCACTGACTCTTCAGGTTTACAAATATTATATTTTGACCTAAATCAAAATATAATATTATTTTCAAAAGCTTTTTTAGTCTGATGCTTTGATTAATTTCAAACAGACAGTTCAACCAAAGGATACCCAAAACATTTAATTTTATCATTTAAATACTGAATTGTTCTCTCTTAGTAAGATCCCATTTTCAATAAAATGGTGGTCTTACCTTGACTTGAAGATGAAGTCCATTTGCCTATCCTTCTGGACAAAAATCGTTATTACTTTTTTGTAAAAGTCATAATCATAAATCTAATCGATAGATCTATGATTAGAAAATGATAAAAGTAGGGTAGACATGTGGATATTATCCGGCTGAACAAAACGTGCATTTATCTAGGTACGTTTCCCACATATCTTATTTGGAGCTATTTTCTAAAATCCTATGGAGAAATAGCCTCATCTCAATACCCCTCCTCGACTCCTCTCTTCCCCTCCTCCGGGACTTGACCCGGAAATCGATCAAGACACGCCATGTTGAAGGACGTCCCAATCATAGATATATATATCTACTATGGTCCCAATAGCTGAAATGCACACGGAGGAGTCGAGGAGGGGTGAGGGAGGAGGGGTGAGGGAGGAGGGGTGCGGGAGGAGACGAAAGGGAGGATACACGCGAGCAGACTACGCGGAAGTGTTCTATTTCGTCCCTACTGACCGCCAGAGGCGGTGCTTTTAGCACTGGATATTTCCATCGCGCGCATGCGCAGCTCGAGTACCAATACCAACAAAGTCACCTGTGACCCACGTGACACCGGCTATATCAGCCGGTGTCGTCAGAGGATCTGTTCCTTTCATCTTCTCGCTGCGCGAGAGTGCCACGGCTACATTTTTGTAGCCTACAGCGTTCAGGTTTGAACGTTTGATCTGAGGGTTTTCTCTGCAAGCAGCTGGCCGCGTGCAGCTTCGCGACTGACAGTCGGAGCTACGGGTTGTTAACGCGTCCTCCAGGAGCTGTGGCCGGCTGTGCGCTGTGCAGAGCCTCGACAGACAGGTTTGTGTCAGCTTGTTGCTGGTGATGGCTGTGTCCCCGCACCCTCTCCCAGCCAAGTTGTCCTGATTGCCGTCTTATTTCAGTTGGTAGACTTTCTGGTGACGACAGTGTTCCCGCTTCCTCTCCCATAAAGTTGCCCTTATGCTCTTTTGAAAGCTGTGGCGTTGTGCCCGAGCTATCATTAGCATTCGAGTCCCAGCTTTGGCTGCGTCCCTCATTCAATTTAGTATGGAAAGCAGAGTGCCATATTAACGTTTTTCGTTTAGATGCAGAGAGTAAGGTAAGTACTTTCTATTCCATAGAAGCTAATTATTCTGGTCTTAACATTGCGTTCTGACTCGGTCGCTTGATTGTTAGCAGCAGCCGCTTGGCTAACACCTTGCATATACTGTTAAGCTTAATTATTTAACCCAGCCGGTGAGGGCAGCGCTCTCGCTCCCGCTCCCAGTAACATAGGGTTTGACTGCAGTAGCGCTATTTCGCCGTATTACTGCTCCTAGTACTAGGATGATATGCAGAGAACAATCTTCACTGCGGGTGCTGTGTGCTCTGCAGGTGCGGTTACTACTGTAACCATGGCCTACGGTTCTACGCGGGCTGTTCTCTTTCTTAGAAGCTAATTATCTGGTCTTAACATTGTGTTCTGACCTGGTTGCTTGATTGTTAGCAGCAGCCACTTGGCTAACACCTTGCATGTACTGTTAAGCTTCATTATTTAACTCAGCCGGTGAGGGCAGCGCTCTCGCTCCCGCTCCCCGTAAACGCATGGTATGGTTGCAGTAGCGCTATATCGTTATATTTACCGCTCCTAGTACTAGACTTCTAGCACTAGACTTCTAGCACTAGGAGGACGATGTGCAGAGAACAATCTTCTCTGTGTGCTGTGTGCTCTGCATGTGTGGCCATTAAAGAGGATTTCATCCTCCCAATATTGGGTCACAGTTACTACTGCCGCGTAAGTACTGGCCATAGTCAATACCCTAACTATGGCTCTATGCGGTGCAAGTACTGGCCATAGTTACTACTGTAACTACGGTTCTAAGCCGTAAGTACTGACCATAGTTACTACTGTAACTAGGTTTCAAGCCGTGTAAGTACTGGCCAGAGTTACTACCGGGCCATAGTTACTACTGTAACTACGGTTCCAAGCCGCCATAGTCAATACCGTAACTACGGCTCTTGCTGTGTAAGTACTGGCCATAGTTGCTACTGTAACTACAGTTCCAAGCCGTAAGTACTGGCCATAGTTACTACTGTAACTACGGTTCCAAGCCGTGTATGTACTGGCCATAGCCAATACCGTAACTACGGCTCTATGCTGTGTAGGTACTGGCCATAGTTACTACTGTAACTACGGTTCTAAGCCGTAAGTACTGACCATAGTTACTACTGTAACTACGGTTCTAAGCTGTAAGTACGGGCCATAGTTACTACTGTAACTACGGCTTCAAGCCGTGTAAGTACTGGCCATAGTCAATACCGTAACTACGGCTCTTGCTGTGTAAGTACTGGCCATAGTTGCTACTGTAACTACAGTTCCAAGCCGTAAGTACTGGCCATAGTTACTACTGTAACTACGGTTCCAAGCCGTGTATGTACTGGCCATAGCCAATACCGTAACTACGGCTCTATGCTGTGTAGGTACTGGCCATAGTTACTACTGCAACTACAGTTCTAAGCCATGTAAGTACTGGCCATAGTTACTACTGTAACTACGGTTTCAGGCCGTGTAAGTACTGGCCAGAGTTACGACTGTAACTACGGTTATATGCCGTGTGAGCACTGGCCATGGTTACTGCTGTAACTACGGCTCTGTGCTGTTCTCTTCTTTAGAAGCTAGTCATCTGGTCTTAAACATGTATGTTATTTGACTTGATCTCGCTTGATCGTTAGCAGCAGCCGCTCGGCTAACGTCTTGCGTGTACTGTTAAGCTTCTTTATTTTACCCAGCTAGGTGAAGGCAGTGCTCTCGCTCCCGCTCCCTCTGCCGGTAATGCGGATGTAGCTACATCCCTTTCTCTGTTCGGCGAGTAGCAGCACTGCATCTGGCATTCGTCTCTAACTCAACCAGTGAAGGCAGTGTTCT
>CALSBZ010033088.1:5622-24270 GCA_943591055.1 Gobionotothen gibberifrons
GGAGGAGGAGGAGGAGGAGGAGGAGGAGGAGGAGGAGGAGTCTCCTGTGGTGATGTAATTTGTCTGCTGGAGATGGGGTCGTAGCGGTCTTTCAGGCAGAGAAAGGGAGAGAGAGAGAGAGATCTCGGGACGCATTATCTATAGCTTATTCTAACACACTGAGGCAAAAATAAATCCAATCCCTTCCACTCTATTCTCTTAATCATACTATCTGTCTTAGATGTTAAACGCCCTCTAAACACAATCAATGTCTACTAATAATTTTACCATATCCCAAAACATTGCTTTCACCCACTGTAACATGTTTACCCCAAATACTCTTTTAGGAAACCATTTTCTTCTATAAACTGAAATACCTACATGCTTCGAGCACCTCATATTTCACACACTATAAAAGAACGTCCCCATATTTTCTCCATCATTTTAAATCTCACTGTTATTTAGTACATAAATAACTTTTGTGACTGGACATATCTGTGCAATGTCACCACAATCTGCTGGGGAATCTTGTTCATAGAGTTTGTGCGTACAAAGCTGTACTTGTGGGTTGGTAGCCTGTTTCTACTGTAATAATTCTCAATAATTCTGCTCAGATAGGTCACCGATCGGTTGTTCATAACTTATCGGGGGGTGTTTCTGGTACAGACTAAAACATGGATCCTGTGTTGGTAATTTCCCTAATCTGTAAATCCCCATCACTTACATATCCTGATCACTTAAACCCATCTCATCATTTGATACAAAAACTGCATATATGGGGGGTGAATCACCTTGATTATAACCTCCTCACCTGGCAACCTTGAAGGGACTAGCGTTTCCAACTCCTTCTCTCGTTGCTCAGGTGATCTTTTGGCTCTGGGGATAAGTGAAAGTCTCTGAAACACAGAGTTTCATAACATCAGGAGTTTTGTTAGTGATGTGGGCATGCTCTCTTAGTGAACTAATGGATCCATGTCTTACTTGATATTGTACTCCCCTTCCAACCAGAAAGGTTCCAACTGTAATGAGCACAATCAACAAAACTATTCTGACTCTTATCCCTAGTGGACCCCACAATTGCTTTGGCTTTGTTCTCGACTTAATCTCTATTTTCTCCATGGTTGTCAGTTACAAAATTCAAATTATGAGTACAAAAATAACTTATTCTAAAATTGGACTATTTTTCAGGTGTAAAACAAAAAATAGGTTTTCACTTTAGTGTACAATCTATACAAATCTAAAGACAATTCATCTATCGAGCTGTTTCTATCTTATTCTTATTTCTATTTATTGTTTTGTTCCAGCTCTGCCAAATCAGTCCTAACTTCCAATAATTTCTGGAAGGTGCCAGTGAAGGGTGATAATGTGTGAGGTGGTGTCAATTTGCTCCTTTTATCTTTACCTTTAAACCGGAGTGCATGTGAAGTTCGTTACAACTTCTCACGGTTCCGACCACCTGGGTTCAATCTCACTGTCTTTTGTGAACTTTCACCCTCACCCAATCACCTGGCCGAAACGGAGTCTCTTTTGGTGTCTCGTCTGGTGTCTCTGCAGTTCTCTGAACCTGTGTAGACAAGACTTGGATAATATTACTCAGAGTCCTGACATATTCATACACTTCAATTTATCTGATACCCAAAGCTGGATCACTCCCCCCTTGGAGAAGGCCCAAACCTCGGCATACCTGTTGTTGTTAAACACTTGTTATTATTTATTAACTACTACGTCACTGAAATCAACATATCTGTATAATCATGACACTCCCTCCTTTGAGCATAACATGCTCAATTAATATGATTACCCTATTATGTACAGAACATTTAAACGCATAACGTTGTACCAAATAAATATAACTGCTCCGTGTACCCTTAAGGCGTACAAAAATATCATATGATGTATTGTATAAAAACATAGTCACTAAAAACCTGCCATTAGTACAAAAAAATTGTTTACTTGTTTCAATAACGGCTTCAGTCATGGTATTATGCATCATTGTTTCTGCGAAAAACACTACATTATAAATCAGTAAAGTCACTCAAGAATAAATAGATAAAGACTGATTTTTTAAACTGTTATAAAATCCTAGAACTCCTTCATCTAAGCGCTCAACCAGTGTTATTCTATTTAGTTTGCAGCTCATGCCTTAGAACAGATAATTCAGACCTATTATAAAATTGTGTCTGAGAAAAATGTAATCTGACTCCATAAATCACATAATTGTTTGACTAAAAAACTAGACTTCTAACAATAAATGAAGTTCCCCTTTAAACACAGCCCCGGTCTTCTGACGGGGTCTATCTATGTACTGGCTGGTTGGTTGTGCCAGTCTCTGTCGCTCCGTCACTGTTCTCCCTCTAACAGTCACTCTAGTTCTGCTGGGTTCTTGTTGACTTCTTCACTGGTTTGAGACAAGCGACCCTATCGGAACACCTCCCTTTGTAGCCAGACTTCACCACAGCAGAATCGAGTTTCTGTTTTCAGGTCTTAACAGCTTCTCGTCAGGTGTATCGCCGTCCCTTGTACTGCAGTCGGTGTAAACAGGAGGACTTGGTAAGGATCTTCCGTCTTCATATTTTGGGTGGAAATCCATCGTCTTGACCTCACTAGCTGTGTGGACTCAATAGTTTTCTGTGTGGGGGAATAACATCACTCGTAATCTCTATCCTTCTCATAATTACAAAAATAGTCTGCTTAATGTTCTATTATATTTTAATCTTTACTAATCTATTCATGTTTTATATTTAAATGCAATATGCTACTCTAATAACTTTTTTTTAATAACATTCTACCTCTCCCTCCTGTGGTGTCAGATGTGGCTTAATGCAGCTGGATTTCAAGATACCTTTCTGGTCTGAAGATGCATCACCTGGTGGTCTGGCCCTCTGAGCTTCCTCACTGTTCTGGTTGATTCCAAGCTGTTGGTGGCATTTGGTTCATGTTTGGCACCCCTCCTCCTCTTGGAGCGTCTTTTGTTTTTTCTGCTATGTCTTCCCTCACTGGCAGGTCTGCTACTTGGACCATATTTATGCTGTCTGCCAATAGGCTGGCATATTCCAGATGGAGTATCAGACCTGTAACTCTTATAAACCTTTGTTCAGCTTCCCTCCATACATTTAGCTGTTTCATGCATTGCTCATGCTCATAGTCGAGTACTGCTCTTCTATGGGCTTTTGTTGGTCCAGGTTGATCATCTGCTGGTATCAATTCTCTCGTTTGCCATTGTTCCAACAGTTTCTCTATGTGATTCCATGTTTCCTGTCTAAAATCTGGATGTGTCGTCGCATCTGATCTTATGCGTATCCTCTCTTTAACAGTTGCAGTTGAGCCTGTCACTGTGACAGGTCTCAACCTGGTGTCATTTGGTGACATGGTTCTTGAGTACTAGGATAACATTATTAAGTTATCAAAGATGCAGCACTAATCCTCCGACTAGTACCCTTGTATTCCTTATAAAAATATCCTATCTCTTCAGATTTATTTTTTTAATTAAAGATTTTTTTCTTTTTTTCTTTTTTTTTTAAAGTTAAAGATTTTATTTTATTTAAAAAATTAAATTTGCACAATGTTTGGATTTTTGAAATATGAAAAAGAAATATTGTGAAAATCCAAATCTGGTATTTAATGTGTATCCTGAAGTGCATATAATTATGCAAATTTCGTGACTTGTGTTAGCTTCAATACATCTGTGTTTGAATATTCTAGAGTCCAGCCTGAAAGACTATTATGTAAGGTCTCTCTTATCTTAAAAATAGAAACCACATGTGTTCTTTTAATAACACTTAAGATTAGACTCCAGGATATTACTGCTGATGTTATTATTGATACTCTGTTTCCCTATCTGTGTAATCTCCAGCTTAAACCACTAGGGGCAGCTGTTGTAAAATAACCTCTTTTTACAAGATGGTTATTTTCCTTAAAAAGTATCTTAAGAATGGGAAAATAATTTCAATATGGTTAAACAATAGAGCACAAAAACACGCCAAAACACGTCTGCAAACAAGAACACTGCAAAAAATAGCCAAAACACACTTGCCAGCATTAATCACTTCAAAAATGAGATTTGACAATCCACAATATTCCTCCTCTACAAATACTCAACTTTCAACGGAATTAATAACCTGTTTCAACAAACTGTACTATTTCCTAGGTCCAACTGTGACAAGAAGTATGATTTGTTCTTCACCAATTGGAAGTCAGAAAAATGCCTCATTGGAGTGAAACCAGCCAGCTTAGAACAAACAAAGGTGTAATTTGCATTTCCGAAATGGCGTTTGCCCTATTTCTGTTTTTACTACATGTGGTCCAGAACAAAGGGATTTGAAAATAGACCTTGTGGCTCACTAGAGAACAAAGGGAAAATCTGGTTTTAGGAAATGCAAGAGAAAACAATACTGTATGGTTCACAAATAAAAAATGGGCTTTATCCTGAAGATATCCTCTCTTAAAATTAGGAACCCTACGATGTTAAGCCATAAACTTCTCCTTATCGTAATATTTGACTTTAAAAGCCTCTTTGAAAATGGGCTATATCCTGAAGATATTTTCTAACCCTACGATGTTAAGCCATAAACTTCTCCTTATCGTAATATTTGACTTTAAAAGCCTCTTTGAAAATGGGCTATATCCTGAAGATATTTTCTAACCCTACGATGTTAAGCCATAAACTTCTGCTTATCGTACTATTTGACTTTAAAAGCCTCTATTGTTTTATCTGTTCTTATTAAAACACGCTGTTGTGTGACCAAGCAAGACGCTAGACAAACACACATGCTATGTTTTGGTAAATAAAACAGAATAAACACTGATCTAGCCTTCCACTCGCACTAATCAGACCTCTCCTTAAAGGATTTTTACTTCATATCACCAGTCGTTAACTGGTCTGCTACGTTTTGTTCAAGTCTCTAAATCTTAAACCAACGTTTAAATGAGCATCTATACTCTCACATTTATATTTAAAAACTACCAACGTAACAAAAGACACATATCTGAAGACTAACAAAACACCTCCATGAAGTAATGACTACACAAATTAATGTTTAAAATACAACACACACAAAATGAATAGCATGTAGGGTTAAAATAGAAAAGAAGGGAATTTTTAAACTCACCGTGCCTGTGACAAAACAACGCCTCGTGGTTTTAGAGTGACTATTTCTATCAATTTAGGTTTTTTAACATTAAAATGCACAGCTGTTTTCAGGATCTGCCGGCCGCCAGCAAACACACACATCTAACATTTCCTAGTGTAACTAGTGAAGAATCTTTGTCTTAACAGGCATTCTTCTTACCGATTTGTTTGAGCTCTTTGTGTGTGTCTGCGTTGCCAACGTCCCCAGCGAACAGCTGGCTTTGTTGTCTCTCCTGTTCACTAAGATCACGTCTGGGTCGTACCAATTGATAGCTTATTCGTTTTTCTCGCGTCCAGGAGAGAAAGTTTTAAAATAAGGAGAACAATGAGTCTCGACTATAAGTTTCGAATGGTGGTACTTTAATACAAATAAGGCACGGTAATGTTACAAGCAGGATCGTTCAGAGAGAGGAGAGGAACACAGCTGCAGCCATGTCCTCCGCAGATGTCTGGCCGACGAGAGAGAGAGCCACAGCATTCGGTCACCTGCATATATATCTCATATCGCTCCTCCCCTTCAATGGCGGCTGTGGTCAAGTTACTGTTAGAATTTCGGACATTACTTCCGGAAAGCTTTTCAAAATAAACACAGACTGGAGTCAAACCGGAAGTACTTTCACAATAAAAGCTTGACCTCAGAGATTGTGCGAAAACTTCTATTTTTTCAGTATAAGTCAGCATTTTAACTGATGGCATGTTTTAACTAAATTATGCCATAAAACATTGATTTAAATTACTAACAGTTTCCTGTTTTTGAGGCCTTTAGGACGCTTAAAAAGTTGTATAATTTTGCACGGACGCCAGGACCCGTAAAAATTGCAACATTCTGGAGTCAATGGGTTAAAATATTCCATGTGCTCGCTAGAGCCACCTATCAAAATCCCATTTCGGAAAAAATTTACAAAGTCGCACCGTAACTCCAAATGACCTGACATTTTGCACACATATCCGGGTGGACCTGCTCTACAAATAATCCTCTTGGAACCCTAAGCTCCGCCTACATTTAAATTGCGATAGCATAAAATGAGCTTCGGACGCAAAACTTGGGACACACGTCCGAGCCCACAACCTTTTCGAGAATGTAAAAAAATAACGTAATTTTTCAAAAAAACTGCTCACTAGCGCCCCCTATTGTGTGGTAGTCACATATAGTTTCTCATAAGTTCACGAATTTTGGCACAGACATTCCTCATGTAATTGCGGACATATTTCGAATTTGCTTGTCACAAATTACTCCAAATTACTCCAATATAGTTTTTCCGATTTTCACGAAACGCTGTATACACATTGCTCTTATGATTGCGGACATATTTCTAATTTGCTTCCATTAGTCCCGCCCCCCATAAAGTCGGCAATTTTTTTAAATGTGCGTTTTTCATGCATTTTAAGCACATTCTTGCGAACTCCTCCTAGGGGAATGATCGGAAAAATTCCAATCCAGGACACGTTCAGCCCATATCCAATGTGATGCTAAATTGCGAAGGAATAATTCATCGCTCAAACGCTGACCTCGTAAGCGAACGGACAATTTTCCATTTTTGACGATTTACATGTCGCAAATTACTCCAAACTACTCGGATATAGTTTTCCCGATATTTACGAAACGCTGTATACACATTGCTCTTATGATTGCGGACATATTTAATATTTGCTTTTATTAGCCCCGCCCCCCAGGAAGTCGGCCATTTTGAGAAATGTGCGTTTTTCATGCATTTTCAGCACATTCTTGCAAACTCCTCCTAGGGGAATGATCGGAAAAATTCCAATCCAGGACAACTTCATCCCATATCCAATGTGATAATAAATTGCGAAGGAATAGTCGATCGCTCAAACGATGAGCTCGTACGTGAACGGAGAATGTTCCATTTTTGACGATTTACATGTCACAAATTACTCCAAATTACTCCAAACTACTCGCATATAGTTTTTCCGATATTCACGAAACGCTGTATACACATTGCTCTTATCATTGCGGACATATTTCAAATTTGCTTCCATTAGCCCCCCCCCCCCCATAAAGTCGGCCATTTTGAAAAATGTGCGTTTTTGCATTGTGCATTGATGCTACATTGCGAAGGAATAGTCGATCGCTTGAACGTGGAGCTCGTAAGATAACGGAGAATGTACCATTTTTCACCATTTATATGTCAGATACTACCTTAAGCTTCTGACACCCGCCTGTCTGCCCGGCACATCAACACTCACACAAACACACAAACACTCAAACAGACACACCTACACAATGTACAACACACACATAACGACATATCGCTACCTGGTTGATGCAGGAAAAATGGTACCAACACAACTGGCGCACATGCCTAAGATTTCCTGGTCAGAAACAAAGGAACGCAAAGTCAGGTAAACAATTTAGAGGGATGACAAACGGCTCATTTCTGAGGACTGGGGGGGGGGGGGGGGGGGGGGGGGGGGGGGCCCGCTCATCACTGCGCGCACAAGTGCGACCGCAGTTTTTTTTTTTTTTCGGATTTCACATCGAATAAACACAATTTCCCAACGTGCATTGCGGCTAAACCGTCGAATCACCGAGCTGAGGATCTTGCCTACGTCTGTTTCCGGTATTGTTAATGACGGATGTATTTTGTTATACACACATTCCTTCACATTTACATTTAAATGTACATTAAAGTATTTCGTGAGGACTTCTAAAATGTTTTTAAATATAACTACGGTTCTAGTTGAAGAGTTTGTAAATTAACATGAACCTCCTCTGCCTCTTAAAACGGTTTTGGTTAATAAACCTTTTTGCCTCATAAACTCTGTATCCTCTCCATAAGTGTTCAGTATTGTGGGTTCACTCCTGTAGCTCTCGGAGGGCGTAACAATCACTTAGATGGGAAAAAGACAGACCTGTGTGTGTTCACCGCATTTGAAATCAAATATAAATTTTGATGTAAAGATTTGAAAATGGTGCTGCTTTAGCAATGTTTTCACGGAAGGCTTTGAGAATGTCTCTCTGTCAGAGACAACAATAGGTTGCTAACCGACAAAGCTTTCATCAGTCATTAGTCAAATTGTGTTGTCAGCCTGAGGATGTATTAGATAATAATGATATGTGAAATGTTATAAGTCAACACACTTCTGCTGAACATGCAGGTTAAACGGGAATAAGGAAGGACAAATGTGATTTATGCACAAAGTGTGATTTTAAAGTGAAAGGAGTTGTTCAAAGTGACTTTAGTCCATAGATTGTATAACTCACTTAAACTGTCCTTCCTCTCTGTCATGTGTTTGCTGCTGGTGGGAACTTTAGTACTGTGGGTTTTACAATGCAGCATTATACTTTAAAACAGTTTTTGAGACCAAATAAAGTAGTTTTTCCCAACAAAATAAGATAAACAACAAAAATGAGATTCTTAAAAAAATATCCCATGAAAAAATGTGTGAAATGTTATGAAGTGATAACATATTTAAAGCCACCTTTTTAGATTAGTTTTAATGATTAAAGAGTATAGTCAATAAAAGAGAAAAAATGCACTGAGTGTGAAAGGTACAAAGGTTTTTCTTTTCCAAATGGCAGTGGAGTCAGAAAAAACTTAAATTGCAGTCCATCCAATATTCCTGAGATGTTTCAGTGCATTGTGGGTAATGTAAGTTCAAGGTTTTGTCAAGGAAATGGAATGCGTTAAATAAAAAACGATGTATTTGGTTCCAAATGCTTGTGTGCTTGGACCTCAGTTATTTTAAACAAGCACTTTTTATTCAGTGTCACATAGTCCATGGGCCCATACCTGGATTTCCACTTATCGGTACCACCCAAGGTGGCACATTTTAGTGAAGTGTTTTCAAGTGGCATATATCTATAGATGATATTTTGGTATGATAGACATCCCAGAGTGGTAGCTTAGTCATAGAAATCAGCTATTGAATACAATGACCCGAAGCGCCAAATTCGAAGGTGTAAAATGTGGCTTGAATGTACATATAACTCAAATACCAACATGAAGTCAACCATTTAATGGCTAATGCATTGTTCTTATGGTGTTGTTTAGTTAGACAGGTCATTCTAAAGTAACTTGGACAATATTTTAGCCAAATAAAATTATTATTACTTGAAAAAAACAAACATAAAACATGGAACTGCATAACATAGTTACATGTACATGTCTGTAGTGTTTAGCTTTGACCAGCCAACTAGACAAAGTCAACTATACTACCAGTTTTACATGTAGAACTCCTTCACAAGGTCAAGAAATATTCATGGGGGCAAGTCTAGTTTGATTTACTTACATATTTATCCAGTACTTGAGTATACTCATTTATTTATACTCATCGACAGTGACTTGCCATGCACTTCATGGGTACTATACATTCATCTGAAGTTGTACCGGTATGACTATAAAGTCCAGACCATTGCCTAAACAAAACATTGTCAGTTCTCTTCATCATCAGTGTCAGACTCGTCCAGTTCCACTGCGACTTCGTCCTCATCTTCACTTCTCTGGTTGGTGCATGTCTGCAGTTTGCACATGTCCGTGCACTTCAGTTGGTTCTCCAGGCACACACAGGCTGGAAGTTTGCAGATACGTGCACACTTGCAGGACATCAGCTGCAATACTGCATCAGGTGCCGGTGATCCCTGGGTGTGTACCAGCTCCACATTCCCCGTGAGTGACTTCACAGCAAAGGGCAGTATGATGTGCTTCGTTGGCTTCGTCTTGCCACAGGTAATGGCATAAACCAAATCCTGGCCAAAAGAGTTACATAGCCTCTGTACTCTCTGGGATGGTTGTGTACAGTCTGTAGAGCCTGTCAGCAATGTGTGCAGGAACATGGTCACTGAAGTTGGGATGTTAACGTCCCTCTGCTCCTGTTCTGATATTTGAGGTGGCCATGCCAGGACGTCATCTTGCTTCTTGACATCATCTCGCATCCTCAGTGCTGCCTTGCTGATACTGTCCTCTGTCTTTGCTGACCTCATGACCTGCAACTCAGCCTGGAGTGCTTGATGTGCTTTCGCAAGCTTAGACAAGGAGAGGTTGTCTGGATAAAGGAGTACTTTGCCCTTATCGTTCTGAATGATGTGGAGTGCTTCTCCAAATTCACTCTCCAGCTTCCGGCGGATATGTTTCTTTGTGGATGGTTTCACCTTGGTTATACCGAGACCATTCATACGTGAGACCAGTCTAGCTGTGAAGTCAATCAGTGGGACCACAGCAGGGTTGAGAAACAGTTCCTCTCTGATAAATGAGAATAGTTCACTGTATGACTGCTTCTCTGCGGCATCATACTGCACACCATCATCATTGGTCTCGTTAATGTCCTCTCCATCTGGCGCACTGCTAGCTGCTACAGGAGCTGCAAACTTGGTGTACAGGCGGTAGCAAGACCTGTGGTAGTGGCCTTCAGCAGCCACCAGTTCTCTGCTGACAATGGCAAGGATTCTGTTGTCCAGTTTCCTCGTTGCAGCTGTCCTGATTGTATCATCTGCACGGAGCTCAGTACACTGGGTCAAAGGCTCTCTTGTCTTTAGGCCTTTCAAGTACTTGTTGGTTTTCTCACAGAAGATGCATTCTTCCTTATATACCCTTGATTGGTGTGGCGTTTGTCTGGCTGACTTTCTTGAACCTTCTGATGTAGGGTTATTGTCTTTCTTGGTGATAATAGCATCAAGGTCCTTTTTCATAGTAAAGATGCTTCTGCACTTCCTATGGTAGGTGACAGGTGGTATGACATCATCTGGCAAGTCCTTTGCGATGTCTAAGATCGGTGCATGCTGTCTGATTTCTGCTGCTCTCAGCAGGGTTTTCCAGGAACCAATGTATTTTGGTGATACCAGGGTTGAGTCTTCATCTTGAGATGTGCAATGAATGAGGCACTCCAGGCCGCTGGATCCTGCCTCTGGGACTGAGTCCATTTTCAGTTAGTTGCTAGTGACAGTAGCAGTGTGTGGAACCTGCAAATACACCAAAGCAACGTGGGGAGGTTATGATTGTTCAAGTATTATCTTATATATATATAGAGTCTTTACACTTAAGTAATGCAATAAAATATACATTCTGTTTGTAGTACGTCTCTGTTGATAATAGTTTCATAACATGATTAATTTCTCATGTGATCACTCCGGAGCACGAGTCTGCATTCTTGCTCTATAAGAAGGCAGAAAGTTTCATCACTTTGAAATATTAACTTAATCTTAACTATACATCTTAACTAAAAATGTATGTCTACATACCGGTACATCAGACGCAGTGTCCGATAACATGAAAAATGGCAATAACATGCGGCTCCAATAACATTATCTGAAAAGCAACAAAATGAGCTTCTTCCCCAAAAATCTGAAAATATATTCCAAATAGAACATACAAAGCTTATATAATATTCATTCAGGCAAGTTTCATTACCATTTTACACATAGCAGGGACAAACACAGAACATACCGCCAAACTTTGTAAGTGACAAAATGCGTTATTTGATCAATAATGGGGTAGCATGTAACTCCGCTAAGCTACTCAGTTGGAAAGTCTATCATGGCTTAATGTACTTATATGGACCCTATGAACAAAATGGTACCACAAATGTTTTGCCACCTCGGGTGGTACCGATATTTGGTCTGGCCCATGGACTAACAGTGACTGCAAACTAAAGAACTAAATTCAGGCGTGAGAAATCATTCCTTCAGCTAGAAGTTTCATTGTTTGTAGGGTGTAAAAATGTGACTCTGATTCTTGTAGTTGGGTTCATTATTACCTCTTTGATTGACGGCAGTGTCTTAAAGGGGACCTATCATGGAAAATGCACTTTTTTATGTCTTTTATACATAAATATGTGTCCTCGGTCGGGGAATTAACGCAGCGTCAGAAAACAAAACCCTCTCTCTTTTCCTCCGTACCCAAATCTCTAAAAACGGGGGTACAACGGAGCTGATCCAGATTTGCGTCCGATATGACTTAATATCGGAAATATGGACCCACAGCACTATTAGAAAGTTGCTATCAGAAACAATGCCGACTGTTTTGGACGTAATATGGTCGGTGTTTACATTAGCATCGCTAACACTCAGAGCTAACCTGTACTGGAGAGCATGTGTGTGAAGAAGCAGGAAATAAAAAGGAACTCACCTTGTGGTATAACCGGCAAGACAGAAAGCCTTTGAGCTCCATACTGTTTCAGAAATAATCCTTGATAATCTATGATATGGCGTTTCATCACGGCAGTATTTAGTTTAGACAGTAGCTGCCGGGTCCCGCATGAGCTCAGCCCCCTCCTTTTTTATTTTTTAAAGCTTTATACCCAAAATCAGCACTTTTGAAACAGGAAGTGAAATAGAGGGATATGAGGCATGGCTAGAATGGGTGATCTGTTTGGTATTTTGAGCAAAACGCTTCATAGACATGTTTTTTATATATTTGTATATATCTGAGACCTATGCTATTGCCTAAAAATAGCATGATAGGTGCACTTTAAGCTACATAATGTGTAGCTGTCCTTCATGGTTAAACTTCACGACAATCCTTTTACAATACGTATTATTGTTGTGCTGATACTTGGGTTACATTTTATAGAAGTATAACCTACTTTAGTTATTTACATGTGTTTTAATAAGAATTATACATATGCTACTGTTTTTGCAAGAACTCATTGTCATGAGTCAAATAAATATAAGTGGTTAAAGCAAACAGATTTACGGCATTATTTTACCCCTGCTCTCCAGATCATGTAAGGTCCATTTCAGTTGTGGCATGTGGGTGTTTGCTTCCGTTGTTTCTGTGTTTGCTCTGCTGCCTGCAATCACCTGTTGGATTTCCCCCAACACAGTGCAGATGTTGAAGGCTTTTAAGGGAAGTTGAGCGAATGCAACGGCAGCAGCCCCCCCCCATCCCCTATCAGAATCCCTAGCAGAGGAAGTTTGCTCAGGAGACACCTGTATCCTCACCTCAGGGTTCATAAGAGCGAGACACTATTGAGCGTTACATAACACCTGCAGCCATAAAGACCTCTGATACTCCGCTCCAACAAGGAACCAACATCTACCTGCATTTAACTATGCAATTCAATATACATCATTTTTAGTTTCTGTAGGTATTAGGGGTGTAACGGTATCCGTATTCGTCCCGTACCGTCACGGTTCGGACGTCACGGTTCGGCACATGCAGTCACACGGCGAATACGCCTTTTTTTACGAGTGGGAAAAAAGTCTGTCCTTCAGGGCAGTAATACACTATATATAATCCAGGGGGCGGTATTGCGCCGAAAAGCCAGCCGCCCGTAAATAACAAAGGAAGAACAAGAAGAAAACACAACAAAACGAACACAATACATGAAGAAGAAAAGTTAGCAGCTACTGTATGGCGAGTTCAGATAACACACAGGAGCTAGAACACACCTGCTTCTTTTAAATCAGCTGTGTGGGAACATTTCGGGTTCCCTGTGTGGACTACAATAACGATGGGGAGCGAGTTGTGGATCGGACAAGGGCGGTGTGTCGGCGTGGTTACAGGAGTGCGGTATGCTAGTGGTAACACGTCAAACATGCTCAATCACCTCCGAGTCAGTCTCAGTCCCCAGCGAGAGGGTTTTCTCGACGGCAGGTGACATAGTTACCGCCAACAGATCTGCCCTCACTACTGACAACGTAGACAAACTCATCTTTTTGAAGAAAAACTTGAAAATAGAGTAAAGCTTGAGTACCTTTTAGTTAGGCATAATGGCCTCACACACTCACAAGTTAATTACACATGTTAGACATTGCTCCTAAAGGTACAGATTTTATTTAGTTTTATATTTATCATTGTATTTATTTTATATTTTGACATCAGGAGATGTTATACAGTTCTGTATTGCCTTTTATTGATTGTGATTGAAACACTTAATATTTATTTTAATATTTTCAAGACTTTCTTTTTAGTTGTACAGCTTATTGAACCTTTTTGTTTGACATCAGCCATTATAAATAATATGGCCATCTGAGTGTGTGTTACTGTTTGTGGTTTGTTTTTAACTGTGTAGTACAGTTAATGATTCCAAATGTTAGAGTTCCTTATTTTCATACCAAAACTTGCACGACTGTTAAAAATAAATAACAGCAAAAAAAAATTATGCATTTGGGACTTTTTTTTGCTTTTCCTTGTTGTACCGAAACCGTACCGAACCGTGACCCCCAAACCGAGGTATGAACCGAACCGTGACTTCTGTGAACCGTTACACCCCTAGTAGGTATTGTCATAAATGTGACAGTTCAATTATTGTTTACTATTGAGGTTGAATTGAAGGTGTTGTACTGGATTATATTAAGTGGTGTTTCTAAATCATCCTCTGTTTTTATGACAGACATAAGAGTGTAGTGGCCGTTTATCAAATGTACATACACTGAACAAAAATATAAATGCAACACTTTTGTTTTTGCTCCCATTTTTCATGAGATGAACATGAAAAAAACATTTTCTATATACACAAAATAACCATTTCTCTCAAATATTGTTCACAAATCTGAACAAATCTGTGATAGTGAGCACTTCTCCTTTGCTGAGATAATCCATCCCACCTCACAGGTGTGGCATATCAAGATGCTGATTAGACAGCATGATTATTGCACAGGTGTGCCTTAGGCTGGCCACACTAAAAGGCCACTCTAAAATGTTCAGTTTTATCACACAGCACAATGCCACAGATGTCGCAAGTTCATCTCATGAAAAATGGGAGCAAAAACAAAAGTGTTGCATTTATATTTTTGTTCAGTGTAGTTCTAAGGCCACTTAGTCTATAAGGCAAACTTGAGCTCTGACTCGTGTTTCGAAGCGTCCAACTACCTTTAGTGAAGGCCACGGAGTCAAAGGAAAGTCTTGAGGGTTTGTTCATGTAAATCACAGCTTCCAACTCCATACGTCTCTTGGTGGTCCAGTGCCGAATTAAAGACACATTTAACTGGATAAACTAAATTAAACACAAGTACTGTAACTCTATCCGGCGTGCAGATGTGTGCGCTCAAAAACGTTTTAGCACCATGCCTGCAGACTTCTCGTTGTCTGACAGCAGTAGTGCCATTTTAAACTCTTGGACCCTGCGCTCTAGAGTCTGCTTTCCAGCATGGAACTAGGTCGTAAACAAAAATCTAACTAAACCTATGCGACGTCCATAAAATGTGGATATATACAGTATTATTAAAATAATAATTTAATTTGAAAAACATAATTTAAATTAAATTCAAAGAGTATACAACTTTCTTGCCAACATACATTTTTGGGCGACTGTGGCTGCGAGGGAGTGCGGTCGTCTTTCAACCAGAAGGTTGTGGGTTCGATCCCAGCCTATGCAGTCAACATGTCGATGTATACTTGGGCAAGATACTTAATCCTGAGTTGCATGGCATGGCCAATGGTGTGTGAATGTGTATGAATGTTAGTTCCTAGAGCAGGGGTACTCAAATACAAATCTTAAAGGTCCTAAAAAATGATTTCCATAAGACAAAGGTCAGTTTATTACGGTCATTCAAACTTTTAAACAATTGCAACAAGATTCTTAACACGAGGTTGCAAAAACAAAAATAATCTGTATGCAGCAGTTTTCATTGTTATTGTGTCTGTGCTTGATCCCTCAGAGTGGCAGTGTAAGAGCTGCACAGTTATGAATAAAGGCAACTGCACCCTCTTTCATTCAGCATTCCCATTATTGCTTTATAAATGTCTTGCCCCCTTGTGTGTCCACTGAGGTTCGTCAGGCCCAACACATCTTCAACAAACTCCCCCTTTGCCTCATCATAACAACTCACAAACACCAGCAACTGAGCATTGTCAGTGGTGTCAGTGGACTCATCCACAGCTAAGGAAATGCACTGTGCATTTTTTATTCCATCACAAAGCTGATTAATCAAATCACCAGCCAGTATTTATGTTCTTCTGGTTGCTGTGGAATCTGAGAGGGGGATTTGCTTGATTTGACCTGTTATTTCCTCTTTCTGTTTGCCTTCAAACATGGTCTCCATCACTTCAGTCATGCATTCTTTTATAATTCAGTTATTATCCAGTGGAAAGGCCTTACCTACTGGCCTAGTTAAATCAAAGTGGTTACTTTTTTTTGGCTGGGCAGTGTAGTTTTACACACCGTCTTATTTGACTTTCTCAGGACTTAAAACTGTTTTTTGGGGGCAGACCACCACAAAGAAAAAAATATATTTACACACGTAAGGTCATCATCTTAACAGTTTTGTATGCTCATCCGTGAGCAGAGCATCAAGTTGACATGTCTATTACAGCTGAATGCGGTGATTACCATTTTGTTCAGCAAAACGCCTCACAAACTTAATAAGATCAACAGCTTTAGTGCGTTTTGATTCAATGCTGAGTACAGCCGCAAATACCTCATTCCTTCAGTACTTGGGTCCGAATGCTTCTCGTTTTGCGCCGTCCCCCCGTTCAAATGAAATCGCCGCCAGGGCCGGGGGAGGGGTTACAAGACATGCGTCTTGTGCTGCATTCACTTGCACTCGGACATTAGAGACTGGGGGTGGCAGCTGGTAGGTGAAACTAGGCTAATAGCTACAGTACAGATGCAACTAGATGAGCTGTTAACTCTCGCTCTGACTTTCTTTTTTTTAAACTCTCGCTCTGACTCAGACAGGTTGAAAGAGACGAAACACGCATTTTTCCCACCCGCGAAGACCCGCCTTACTGTGCCTCTGATTCGCAGACTGTTGGTGGGGGAAAAAAACGCTGACTTTATTGGACCAATGCGTTGACAGACACACACAGACAGTGGAACAGTCGGACATGCAGAGCGCTGTTTGCAGTGGACATAGCGGAGAATTTTGACTCGTTGCGTTGTGGCGATGTCTCGCAGATAACACAGATAATACAGATAATACATATGAAAAATATAATTTGCTCAGAGTCCAGAGACAGTTGTGGTTCGGTCCGGATCCGGACCAGAGTCCGGACTTTGAGGATGCCTGTCCTAGAGTAAGGTACACTGCTCTGTGTGAATGACATGTAGTATGTAAAGCGCTTTGAGGGGTCATAAAGACTGGATAAAGCGCTATATTAGTATGGTTCATTTACCATTTGCCTGAATGCCACAATTTACATTTCACATTTAAATGTCAACAGATTTATACCACTATAAAACACTTTTGTCAACAACATGGACGACAAGTTTGATCATTTCACCGGCCCTGGAGGCAGAGGTAAAGTAATTAAGTACAGTTACTCAAGTACTGTGCTTTGGTACAATTCTGAGATACTTGTACTTTATTTGAGTATTTCCATGTTATGCTACTTTGTACTTCTACTCCACTACAGTTCAGAGGTAAATGGTGTCCTTTTACTCAACTACATGTATTTAATACCTTTAGTTACTTCACAGATGTGGATGAATGATGTGAAATCTAATCAAGTGTTAAATCAGACTTTAGTTCCACCTGGAGTAAATCCACAAGCTACCCTGCAGTATACAAAGTCATTCAAACTAGCTGCACCTTTACCAGCTTTGAGAACACTTTAATGATCAATCATTATAAAACATATCATATTATTCTGAAATGGACCAATCTGCACAATGACTACTTTTACTATTGTTAGAAATTAAAATCAATGTTTATATGGCGTAATTTAGATTAAATATATTCTTATAATTAAAGCTGTTTTATTCTGAAAAACCGGAAGTTCACAACAGTTTTAACTTAAAACTTTTATTCTGAAAATCCTTCATTTCCGGTTAGCATTAGCATGTGGCAAACCATACGTTTTGAAACCGTGAATCGAAGGTGAAATGACATGTGCTGTTGTACACTAAACACACTCTTTAACACTAATTTATTGATGCAGGAGCATTTCCAAAACCACCGCGGGGGGGGGGGGGGGGATGCTAGTGGATCGCCGGAGCTGTATTAGATTAACATTAACATGCTTATTGTAGTTGTAAGTGCACTGCACACTGCAGTATTTTACAGGAAAGGAGTGAGCAGAGGGTAGAATTGCCGATTATTGTTCTGTTTGCTGTGACTATCTTCCTCACCCTCTCAGACTTTCAGTTGCGCACGCTACTAAAGAGACGCGCTACCATGGAAACCAAACAATGGTGTAGCTGTATTAAAGAGTGAGCTCCTCTTATGCTATTCTCCAGCAGCTGCAGCAGGAGTTGGCCACCGCTGGATACCACCGGACTCTGGAGCAAATAAGCAACAAGCTAAAAAAACTCAGAAAGACTACCAGGATCATTGTTGTTGTTGTCGATATGAGGGATTTTCGCGCCGTGTGGGTGTCATAAGAAGGCACGTAAACGTTTAAGTGATGACGCAAACGATGACGCAGCTTCACTCAAGCTCCACTCAAGCTCCACTCGGGCTCTGAGCGGTGGAAACAAATGGTGCTACAGAGAAGAACTGGTCCAGCACTCGAAAAGCAAAAGAACGGTTCTTGAACCAGATCCGGCTTTGGTGGAAAAGGGGCTCCTCAGAGTGTGATCCTCACAGTGAGCTCCTCACAGTGAGCTTCTCAGAGTGAGCTCCTCAGAGTGAGCTCCTCACAGTGAGCTCCTCACAGTGAGCTTCTCCGAGTGAGCTCCTCACAGTGAGCTCCTCAGAGTGA
>CALSBZ010033093.1:0-13736 GCA_943591055.1 Gobionotothen gibberifrons
TGATCCATTTCTATAAAAACCTGTCTGAAAATGAGCTGATCAGATTTTGGCCACACACCTCCACCTTGTCACCTGAATCTCCTTCTAGAGCACCATTGTGTTCTTTTTAACCAAATATCCCTCATGCCCCTTTCACACCAACGCGGTTCCCGTTCTAGCTCCGTGCTAGAGCTTTTCTGGTTCGGCACCGGTTTTTATTTTCAGCCCCCGTTTTGTTCACACCGCCCAGAGCCCGACTGGTGCTGCCGCTGCTGCGTCATGACGTCACCGTTTACGTCGCTGATTTTCTCCCCAACGTCGGGGTCGATGATCGTGTTGCTTTTAATCATACGAAGCCAGATTAAATTAAATAACTACCTCTCAACCCTTGTACTTTTCTCCAGAGTGCCGTGGTTCATACTTTATTAATGTGTTTCAGCTGCATTTACCGCCCGCTGCAGTGCTGCCCGCTGTTTGGCATCACAACGCTGTTATGAAAGTTTATTTGGTATAAAATGGGTGATGTTGGCATAGCAACCGAAGCTAAACTGACTATCTTGACTACTTGTTGCTATCCTATTGTGGCACGTTTTCTAAAGGCACATTTTACCGGCGTATTTTTCATTATGATTCTACTTGTGATAGTCGGACATGACAACCTCTGCAGCCCATGTATTGATTTCCTCCGATAGCTGCTACAATACAAAACAAAACGTCTGCCTGCTCTCTACAATGATCAATAACAGTGAACAGACGGTCAAAGTAAAGTAGAAATAAACAGAATCACACGAAGCCTGGTTAGTGTTGCCTGACTTTATAAAGTGTGTTTCTATAATAAGTGTGTGATTACGTTCTAATCACTTGGCTCAGCGCTACTGCTTGTTTCAACTTTCATTTGCCGTACTCGCCATAAACTGTTAGCTCAGGTTGATTTTTTATATCATTTCTTATTTTTCAAAAATTGCTCCATTAAGACTTTATTAGTCGACTATTATGGGGCAGCCCTAGATTGTAATGGGGTAGAAGTACAAAGTAGCACAGAAATGAAATACTCAAGTACAAGTATATACAAGTACAAGCATATCAACATTTTACTTTAGTACAGTACTTGAGTAAATATACTTAGTTACTTTACACCACTGGTAGTGGAATACATACAAAGAGCTTGTAGCTGAAGGTGAGCAGCAGCTGGACGCTGTACACCTGCTCCTCAGGTTTTAGAGGCAGATGCAGCTGAAGATTCAGGAGGTCCAACTTCCCATCCTGGTTCTGGTCCTCTTCTCTCACCTAGTGTTCACCCACACAGAAAAGAAAAGAGAAGTCTGATAACTAGTAGTTTTTCTGATTGACAGTGTTGAAAATGAGCAAAATTAATTGTGATTATTATCAAAATAGAGACACACAGTGCCAGGGGATGTGTCCTTACAGAGACAGCAGGGATCCGGAGGTTGGCCCCCAGCATGTTGTTGAGATGGGGGAAGGTGCTCCAGGCCACGTAGTCTCCCTGGGTGTTGGTGGCTGCCACCAGCAGTGTCTGGTACTGGAACCTCACCACCGGCTGCTCCTCATACGTGCTTCTTTTCATCCAGAAACCTGGAATAATATGGCTTTTAACAGCAGGCAAACATTTCTACGTCTTGAACCCCAGTGTTGGAATTAGGAATATTTACAGTGGACGAAAGTAACTAAGTCAATTTACTCAAGTACTGTTTTAAAGTACTTACTTTATTGGAGTATTTTCATTTTGTGCTACTTTATACTTCCATTCCACTCCATTTTGGCAGCACTACAATTATTTCACAACACAAGTATAAAATATCATATTAATACAAACAACTTACTAATAAGTACTTTTAGATTTGGTACTTATGTACATTTCGCATCTACTAGTTGTGTACCTTAACTTGAGTAACATTTTCAATGCAGGACTTTTACTTGTAACAGACTATTACTACATTGTAGTAGTTCTATTTTTTTGAACTTTTACTTTGGTATATGATCTGAGTACTTCTTCCACCACTGGACATATTTGTAGTTTCTCAGTAATAGCGACGGAAGTCTACTTTTTGATATATTGATATCAACATTAAATTCGTTTAATCAAACGTTACTTTACCTTGGCTTCTGTATGCAACGAGGAGAGGTGGGATGTAGGTAAGGCACAAAACAACAACCAGGAACAGGGTGGCTTTTGTGCAAACACTCGTTTTGTACCGAATCAAAGCCGGATGAGAATAGACTTCATAGAAAGCCATAGGTAACGAAATAAAGAGCGTGCGGAACCGCCAGTGTTATCCAGTAAGTCGGCTCGCTAGCTATGCTAGGTAGCTAATGTTCGAACAAGCAAAGATGGTAACTGAGTGGGTGCATCCGGAGGACTAACGTTAGTAGACACTCATAGACAACACACCGACACACAAACACATACTTAAGTATTTAAGAGCGTGTTCTGGCAGACAACATCTAGCGTATAAATATGCTATTTACGTTAGCTCTAGTCTAGAGCACCGCGCCATGTTTCAGTTTAGCTTCTCACGGTTACCATGGCTGCCAGTACCATTAATGCTGCATTCAATACATGTCAATATAATGGGACGAACAGGACCACCATTTGTTATGAGTAGTTATGAGTAATTCCCAATGCTAGCCACGTTATACTTCATTAAAATAGCCTACATTAGCTACCTTTGTGGTGTCAGTGATATAATTGTGCTTTTATTTAATGTAAGATATATGAATTGTAGCTTTCCAGCTACCTTTTAACAGCTTCTGTAGTTATTTTTCACCGAGTGGAGCAGATGATGAGCAGCCTCGGCCCCCTTCCCGTTTTAATTACATCTTGAACATTATTTACTTGTAACGGAGCATCCTACACTTTAAAATGGCTGCTTTTACGTTGGAAAATTACCTATTTTACATGATGTACGTACCCCAGTTGGGCCCTGCGTGTACTTTCTGCTTTGCTTATGGTTTATGACCGCTCAATTAGTGATAATGATTATTTCCTGGAGAACATGAAGGCAGCATTATTATCACCACCCTGTCAGACAGTGACGTCACCACACAGCTATACGGACAGTTGCAAGCTTCGGGCAGAGACATTGTTGACGTTTTGTTTTGATCGCTTTCGTCTGGATTGTTGGACATTACGCCGAAATTACCCGCTAATATAGAAGCCTGCCTACCGACTCTGCCATCACGCCTCAGTGCAGGGATCCAGCAAAGATGAAATGGATGTTTAAAGAGGACCATTCCCTCGGTAAAGGGGATTGGATTATTATGAAACAAGAGATGCTCTTGTCATGTCATGCGCCCTCCTTTCTGTTTTGCTCTCTATGCTATTCTGCCATATCATTCCACAGTGGTGCAGCGATGCATGCTTCTTACAGCAAATGACTGATCCATAAGGCCTAACCTTGCATGACTAGCAACAAATCCTTTCCTTTAGTCAAATAACCGCTGTCAACACCGGCTTCACCTTTAATACAACACATTAGTCAGCTGTTTTGAGTTTAGGAAACGTGCCTTTCGTTTGCATGGAGACTGTTCTTTGCCAAATTGTATTCTATTTTATGACAATTAAGTGTCGCCTTGTATATCATACTGATGGATAATTGCTATTAGTGTACAAGTGAATTGGCCTAAAATAGCCTGCTCCACAAAGCACTTTTACTCAAAAGTACATTTGAATTGTAACTGTTTGCATTGCTTCACACTGCATGCTACCGCTCTACTGCTTTGATTTACTGAAGAAGAGAACATTTAAAGCAGGACAAATACAAACATTAATTAGTTTGAAAGTAGTTGTGACAGTGTACCAGAGGTGGGAGATTTACCCACATATTGTACTTGAGTAAAAGTAGAAGTACCAGAGTGTAGGAATAGTATTATCATCAAGATATAGTTAAAGTAGCAACAGTAAAAGTAGTCATTGTGCAGATTGGTCCATTTCAGAATAATATATATGATATGTTTTATAATGATTGATCATGAAAGTGTTCTCAAAGCTGGTAAAGGTGCAGCTAGTTTGAATGACTTTGTATACTGCAGGGTAGCTTGTGGATTTACTCCAGGTGGAACTAAAGTGATTTAACACTTGATTATATTTCACACCATTCATCCACATCTGTGAAGTAACTAAAGGTATTAAATACATGTAGTGGAGGAAAAGTACACCATGTACCTCTGAACTGTACAAGTAGAAAGTAGCAACACATTGAAATACACAAGTAATGTACAAGTACCTCAAAATTATACTTAAGTACGGTACTCAAGTAAATGTACTTAGTTACTTTACACCACTGCAGTGTACATAGATAGAGTTTAAGAGTGTTTGAAAAGTTGTGCATCTTTAACGTCTCCTCTTGCATGCACATTTTAAGGGGGAATATTCCGTTACCAACATTTCGAAGGGACCTCCAGCAGTTCTCAGACAGCTGGGTTGGATTGTTTTGCACCTCCAGACTTTATTTTTGTCCCTCTTGTTTCAGCTCCTCTTCAGATAACTTCTCCTTTTTAAAGAGACGCTGGTCTGGTAGAGGTGTTTCTAAAAGTAAGCCTCTTATCTGGGCTAATGAAGGCCTGCACAGTGTTGGAGCATCTTATCACCCCCCCCCCCCCCTCCCCCCTCTCTGAGGCCTGTTCACTGTCTGCTGCACCAGCTGCTGTGGTGCCATGGAGTGAAGTATACAGCATTTACTCAAGTATTGTACTTAAGTATGATTATAAGGTACTTGTACTTTACTTGAGTATTTTAATTTGTGCTGCTTTTTCTTCTACTCCACTACATTTAACAAGCCAATATTGTACTTTTTACTCGACTTCATTTATCCGACAACATTAGTTACGTTACAGATTCAGATTATTCGCTAATAACAATAATATAAACAAACTATGATAAATAATTATAAGTTAAGATATTCAGCAGTAGTATACACTGAAAAACTGAAACATGAACTTTAATTAAATGTAAATGTCAACAGATTTAATAATATCAAGTTTGAATAAAATATATTAGTTTCAACTTAATAGTATTGCTTTCAACTAACCTAATACAGTTATGTGAAATCTGTTGACATAATACATTTAATTAAAGTCAACGGTTCAGTTTTTTCAGTGTGTAAAATAACACATTAATGCATCAATCAACACAATCCAGTCAATTCATGATCCTGAATTGAGCTATTAGTACTTTTGGTCCTTCAAGTATATTTTGAAGCTGATACTTTGTACTTTTACTTTAGTAAGATTTTAAATGCATGACAATTACTTGTAACTGACTATTTTTACACTGTAGTAGTTCTACTTTGACTTAAGTACAATGTCGGATTACTTGCTGCACACTAAGCAGAGTAGTCCTGGAAATAGATGAATCTTTGATGATGACAGAGATCATGAAAATGCTTAGTATCACTTTGTTAAAGTGGATTTGATTCATACCTATTCAACTATCAGTTCTAAAATGGCTTTGTCTGGCCAGGCTGTGCTGGGTGTTCTCATGGATCACTGCGTCAGTCTGTGTTTGACAGTGAGGACGAGAGGAGGCTCCCAGGAGGCCTCCCTCAGCCCTTTAATCCTGGCTTCCTGTTTGTTTCCCGTCTCTCCCTCAGAGCACCGATGTGTGGAGTCAGCCAAAATACGCAACAAATATCCGGACAGAGTACCGGTGAGTAGGGCGGAGGGGGAGTTTAGGCTCAAATTCATCCACTTCATAATTTGAACAAGATATGTCAATTCAACAAGTTTGAATTTAGGATAAGATTAGATAAAGTGTACTGATCCTGCTCAGGGTGTGTCCGAGAAGTACACAAATATTATATAAGTACAAATATATCCAAGTAAACTAAACTACAAACCCAATTCCGATGAAGTTAGGACGTTGTGTAAAACGTAAATAAAAACAGAATAAAATGATTTGCAAATCCTTTTTGATCTAAATTCAATTGAATACACTACAAAGACAAGATCTGTACGGTTCAAACTGATAAGCTGTATGTATATCCAATAAAGCTGGGACAGGCAAGTTTACCACTGTGTTACATCACTCATTTGAACAATACTGTAAGCGTTTGGGAACTGAGGACACTTGGTTGGAGCTTTGTAGGTGGAACTACTTCACATTCTTGCTTGATGTAAGACTGCTGTTGCCCAACAGTCCGGGATCTCCGCTGTCATAATGCTCCACACATTTTCAATGGGAGACCGTCTAGTACTCTCACTCTTTTACTATGAAGCCACGCTGTTGTACCACGTCCAGTTTGTGGCTTGGCATTATCTTGCTGAAAATAAGCAGGGACGTCCCTGAGAAAGCTTGGATGTTGCTCCAGAACCTGTCTGTACCTTTCAGCATTAATAGGCACTAACACCAGACCATCACAGACGCTGGCTTTTGAACTTTGCGCTGATACAAATCTGGATGGTCCCTTTCCTCTTTAGCCCGGAGGACACAACGTCCACGATTTCCAAAAAACGGTTTGAAGTGTGGACTCATCAGACCACAGCACACTTCTCCACTCTGCGTCAGTCCATCCCAGAAGAGCTCGGCCCAGAGGAGCCCAGAGGAGCTCGGCCCAGAGGAGCTCGGCCCAGAGGAGCCCGGCCCAGAGGAGCTCGGCCCAGAGGAGCCCAGAGGAGCCCAGAGGAGCCCAGAGGAGCCCGGCCCAGAGGAGCTCAGCCCAGAGGAGCCCAGAGGAGCTCGGCCCAGAGGAGCCCAGAGGAGCTCGGCCCAGAGGAGCTCGGCCCAGAGGAGCTAGGCCCAGAGGAGCTAGGCCCAGAGGAGCCGGCGGTGTTTCTGGGTGTTGTTGATATTTGGCTTTGGTAGAGTTTTAACCTTCACCTGTAGATGTGGCGACAAACTGTGTTTACTGACGATGGTTGTGATGGAAAGTTCTGAAGCAATGGAGACGAAACTCAGAGAGACACGAGGAGAGCAGGAACTTTGATGGCCAACACTGATGGTTTATTTGGAGCTTCGGCCGGAGAATTCACAAGACATGCCGTGTGCCACGAGTTGACACAACGGATGCCAAACCAATTCTGAAGATCTCTACCCCAGACCCATGTATTTAGCTGGTTCTGAGAGAAGAATCAACATGCTGCATAACAAGATACAACAGGCAAAGCACTATAACACCTCTATCAGCTGACGCCAGCAGGCAGGAACAGGGAGACAACACACTGAGAGCAGCCCAAGGTTGCAGGCCTGTGCTCAGTGAGGGCAGTACACACTCATACACTGGGTCAAAGTTATGGGCCTAGGAAAATATTTCCCCAACAATGGTTTTCAGTGTTCGAAGGTCACTGGCATTAATAAATGTTGGTTTCCCGCCTTTCCGCTTACGTGCAGAGATTTCTCCGGATTCTCTGAATCTTTTGATGACATCATGGACTGTAGATGATGAAATCCCTAAATTCCTTGCAATTGTACGTTGAGAAGCGTTCTTAAACTGTTGGACTATTTGCTCACGCAGTTGTTCTCAAAGTGGTAAATCTCGCCCTACCCTTGCGTGTGAACGACTGAGCCTTTCTGAGCTTTTTTTGTGGATGATAATGTCTTTATATTATATATATATATATATTATATATAGTCTATAGGTAATACCTGTAAAACTCAATCCTGATTATTCATTCTTTAAATGTGTGTGCTCCAGGTGATTGTGGAGAAGGTGTCCGGCTCTCAGATCGTGGACATCGATAAGAGGAAGTACCTGGTGCCCTCTGACATCACAGTGGCCCAGTTCATGTGGATCATCAGGAAACGGATCCAGCTGCCTTCAGAGAAAGCCATCTTCCTATTCGTCGACAAAACTGTCCCCCAATCCAGGTGAGAGCCCCCCCCCCCACATCCTGCAGCTGGAATGAGGGCAGAATTATTTCCTATTGCTTTTCATATCTGTATCATACGTGGCTTGAAGCACTAAAACAAACTTGTTCGCAACAGAGCCAAAGTGACGTTTTTTTTGTGACGGTTTGATTATAGATTGTATACTTTTCTGTTGTGCGTTCATAAAGGGTTATCAAAATACTTATTGCAGGAATTGATCAAACTAGATAAAGTGAGTGTGTCTCTGTAAATGCACCTTAAATTGATCTGAAACCAAGATTATGGTTTACCAAGTAGTCTTATTGTTATACTATACTTATTTAGTTATTTGATCAATATCTTGGTAAAACACTTACAATGAAGTATATTTTATATTTGTTTTTCAGCTGTAATACTGTAGCTCTTGTTTATTTGAGTTTTGACTGGTTCTTTCGTCATCATCCCAATTAGTCCAGCAGATATGTGAAAGAATTGTGCTTTTGATGATAAAAGCATGAAAAGAAGGAAGATTTTTGGCTATAGGGCCATCACAAATTTGTCCAATGGCGCCAACGGCGGCCATTCATTGGTGGTTATTTTACCAGTAGCTTAGGATCTAGACCACCTAGGATCTTGATTCTGGTGGCTAATCCTACATTTTAAAGGATGGGGAATGCATTGGTACTATTTACAACATGCTAGAATGTAGCTAACTATATGTATCTGGTATTCAGGGAACAAAATACACAGTAAAACCATTAACATATTTTTTATGGTGAAGTAATACATGTTACATAATTTGATATGTAATATTACAGGTTTTCAACTAAATGCAGACATAGTTCTGCAAACACAGTCCACCACAGTGGCAAAGGGCAGTGTACTGAATTGCTACCTTTGACACATTTGCATTGTCCACTGCACCCCTTTTTGCATCCATAGCAGAGGAGTTCACGATAGGCCTGGGTCGCTTCTGGTAATGTGGTCCAGTAAACTTCCCATCCACCTGTGGCCTTCCTCTTCCACCCCCAGTCACCTGGGGATGGGATTTCAGGGGCTGCAAACATCATCTGTCCCCAGCAGTGACCAGCTTGGAAGGCAGCTCTCTTTGTTTGCTGAATCAATGCTGCTTGTGTTGGGGGGAATCCTTCAATTGTTCTACCTTTTTGGGTGAAGAGCTGCTTGCGTGCCTGATTGACTGACTCCTGGCTACTAGTGCGGTCATACAGCAATACCACAAATCGCTCCAGAGGCTCCATCCAGTTGTGTACGGTGTCTGGGGTGGCAGCCAAGGCACAGGAGGCTCTAGTGACATCATCAAACGTCATCCATGTATCTCACGCCGTCTTCTTGCCCCTGCCACCAAAAGATGACACTGTCACATCCAGTAAATGCATGGAACATTGGTAAGGCTATGCATCGATCTGGACCTAGTGACCTCGCCATCTCATGAGCTGCTAAATGCCGAAAACTCTTCCCAGCTCCAAAGGCAACCCACAGCAGTGATGTTGAGGGATTGGGCTGCTGTGATTGCCAGTACTACCACATCCGTGTCAACTGTGCGTATTGACACCTTGCTATACCCTTCCTTCACAGCATCTCCTAGGTGCAGTAGGATGCGGGTGTGTGCATGTTGCAAGTACTAATTATTTGTTTGCCAGTGTTGAGGGCTGTCACACTGGTTGCCAGGAAGAAGAACAGTTCAGCCTTCTTGTCTTCAATGCGCAGACACTCTGGCCAGTTTCCAGGAATGATACAGGATGGCTCAACCGGTCTATGAACTCCCTTCCCTCTCTTGCTGCGTGTTTCAGCCTTCAGCCTTTCGGGGAAATATTCATCCCACACGACATCAATTCTGCTGACATGTTCCAGCTGAGACAGGATGTATGGAGAGAACGCTTTCTGTTCACAAGAGTAGGCCCATCAAGGATGAAGCCTTAACTGTGGGGTGGGATGCATTCTCTTGTAAAGACATCAGGTCCTCCAAACAGCCCACCAAGTCTGACTTGGTACCAGTTCTGAGCTTGCCCATTTGTGACAATGATGATGGACATGCCTGGTTTTCAAGTTTATTATATTTTACATAATTAATCCCAAAAATCTCATCCAGACTTCCATCACGTATCTCAGATACAATGTACAGCCTAGAGAACAGAGAACAGTCATTCTTCAGAGATGAGAGCTGTTGTTGTGACCTGGACTTCTCTCGGACTGGAGGCTGGCTGAATAGAGGGAGGTTTTTCCTTTTTAATGGGATCTTTGATGGGCTTTGTCTGTTTGACCAGGCGCTCACTGACATACAGTGGAGGAAATAAGTATTTGATCCCTTGCAGATGTTGTAAGTTTGCCCACTTACAAATAAATTAACAGTCTATATTTGTAATGGTAGGTTTAAATTATCAGTGAGAGTAAGAATATCAAAAAGAAAATCCAGAAATTGACATTATATAAAATATACAATTTGATGTTGAACTGTGGGAAATAAGTATTTGATCCCCTTGCAGAACATGTCTTAGTACTTGGTGGAGAAACCCTTGTTGGTCTCCAGGTGTGTGCACATCTCAGGAAGGATTCTGGCCCACTCCTCTCTGAAGTTCCTCTCCAAATCCTTAAGGTGTTGAGGCTGATGCTTGGCATCTCAAAACTTCAGCTCCATCCACAGATTTTCTATGGGATTAAGGTACGGAGACATCCATCACCTAAATGTGCTTCTTCTTTAGCAGCTCCTGTGTTGCCTTGGCCGTATGTTCAGGTTTATTGTCCTGCTGGAAGACCCATCCATGACCATTTTTCAGTGTCATGGCTGAGGGGAGGAGGCTATTAGCCAAGATGTTACAGTACATGGCCCCGTCCATCCTCTCCTCGATGCAGGGAAGTGGTCCTGTCCCCTTAGCAGAGAAACATGTTTCCACCTCCATTTTGGTCTCATCTGACCACATCACCTTCTCCCAACCCTTCTCTGAATCATTCAGATGTTCATTGTCAAATTTCAGACGGGCCTTTCATGTTCTTCTTGAGCAGGGGACCTTGTGGGCGCTGCAGGGTATGATCCATTATGGTGTATTGTGTTACCAATAGTTTTCTTGCTGCCTTGAGATCATTAACAAGTTCCTCCCTTGTAGTTCTTGGCTGATACCTCAAGGGGTGAGATCTTGTGTGGATTCGCATACTGAGGGTGATTGATTGTTGATTGATGTCAATTTATTTTCCTTCCATTTCCGAATAATCGCACCAACAGTTGTCACCTTCTCCCCAAGCTGCTTGCTGATGGTTTTGTAGCCAATCCCAGCCTTGTGGAGGTCTACTATCTTGTCCCTGAGGTCCTTAGACAGCTCTTTAGTCTTGCCCATGGTGGAGAGGTTGGAATCTGATTGATTGATTCTGTGGACTGGTGTCTTTTATACAGGTAACAAGTTGATATGAGGGGTACTTTCCTAAAGGAAATGGACTTATGTAACCGGTCTCTGGGAGCCAGAATCCTTGTTTTTTGCAAGGGGATCAAATACTTATTTCCCACAGTTAAATGCAAATAATTGTTTATCTTTTATATAATGTAATTTTCTGGATTTTCTTTTTGACATTCTTACTCTCACTGTTAAAATAAACCAACCATTACAATTATAGACCGTTAATTTCTTTGTAAGTGGGTGAATTTACAAAATCGGCAAGGCATCAAATACTTATTTCCTCCACTGTAGGTGTCATACCCGTCCTGTCCGAGTTTCTCAATCTGGTTCAGAGTGTCAATGACTGCTGCATCTGCAAGGTCTCTAGTATCCAGTACAATAAGATATTCACTGCTTATTTCACATAATGGATTGCCCATGTCTTATATAGCACCAATTAGTGCTTTAACATCTTGTGCAAATGCCATTTGTGCATGTTTGGTCTGCTCATGGTGCCGGGTGTCAGTCTTTTTTCTCTTCTCAGGGGAGGCCTCAAACTCCCCAACCACACGTGCCATCTCGGGGCCAGACACCATCCAGCGTTGCAGAGCTGCAGGTTTCTCTGTCAGGCCTACAGCACCACCATCACCTTTCACAGAGGCATTGTTCTGCTTGTGGGCCTGGTCAATGGCAATAGCAGAGATGCTGCGTGTCGTCTTCTTCAAGAAGTTTCCTTTCAGAAACTGCCCATGGACATCAGGATGGTTATCTTTTAGCACTATCATGTCACGTAAGTGGACTGGTATCCATCCGGCATAGTGGGTGTGTCCCAGAGAAAGGAACCAAGGCACAATCTTGGTCAAGGCATTTATGTAGAGTAGGAAGTCGGCCTCTCTTATTGATCGCACATAGATCATCAACTCTATTTCCAGCTGCAGGATGATAGACCAGAAGTGGAACTGGGAACATGACACTGCTCTTGTCCACCGCTACCCCTCCAGGAGGTCGCCAAGTACCATCTCAATGTGAAACCCAACAAACATCACAATAAAATGATCTTCTCTGTGAGTTGCTGGCCGGCTCCACTGGATTTGTTTAGCCACAGCGTAGAGGTTGCTCCAGAGTGATCTGACCAGGATTCAGCATCTCTAATGCCTGCCTTACCACATCGATGGAATGATGAATCTTGGCCACAGATTTGGCCTGGTCGTAGAAGAGGGGAAGTAGAGAAGTGAGTGTGACACTGCTCTCTGGTATTGTATGACCGCACTAGCAGCCAGGAGTCAGTCAGGCACGCAAGTAGCTCTTCACCCAGAAAGGTAGAACAATTGAAGGATTCCCCCCAACACAAGCAGCATTGATTCAGCACACAAATGGCGCATTCACACTGCAGCGCAGAGCTCGCTTTAAGCGTGCCGAACCGTGCGGGGCCTGTTTTTGGTTGTGCTCACACAAGGCCTAGTTCCGCCCCGGGGGTACTTTTTCGTATTTTTTCTGGCCCGACAAATTTGTGGTTCTATCGAGGCCAACAAGCGGGGCCAACAACCGGGCGGAATATGCTAAACATATTTGACCGTGATTTAATTGTAATACACGTTTCAAAATGATGCCGAAGTAACAACATACTGATACCGGTTAGTACAAATCATGAATTAATGCTTTGACAAGTCTGCAGACAGACGGGAGGCGAAGAACCTTTTAAAATGCGTGATGCATCTTCTTATTACAGACACATGCATTTCCAAACATTCGTTCTACCTACGCTGTAACATATATTATCTCTTCGATTTACACACGGCATCTATTGCACGTCTGTCCGTCCTGGGAGAGGGATCCCTCCTCTGTTGCTCTCCCTGAGGTGTTCTCCCATTTTCCCCTTTAAACTGTGGGTTTTTCTCCGGGAAAATCGGGAGGTCGGCTAAGCTAACGCAATGCTCCGACCGTACACACTCACAACAACGGCCTATACAGACATAAATAAGCCAGCGACTGTATTCACCATGACACAGACAGTCTGTGGTTTGTACTTGTTTATAACTTTTGTCTAGTTTCTTAACAGATATGAGGAGCTGTGAGCTTGAGTGCTAACAGCTAACAGCTAACAGCTGATGTTGTTTTTATGGGGTGCTCGTTGAAGATGACGTCACGGCTCCGCCTACACTGCGTTACTATAGTAACTGCCCCAGCTCCTAAACTGTAATGTGAGCGCAGCATTAAAGTGAGCCAGGCCTAATAAGGCCAAACCAAACCAAGCCAAACCAAACCAAACCAAACCAAACCAAGCCTGCAGTGTGAAAGCGCCAAAAGAGAGCTGCCTTCCAAGCTGGTCACTGCTGGGGACAGATGATGTTTGCAGCCCCTGAAATCCCATCCCCAGGTGACTGGGGGTGGAAGAGGAAGGCCACAGGTGGATGGGAAATGTACTGGACCACATTACCAGGCCTGTCGTGAACTCCTCCGCTGTGGATGCAAAAAGGGGTGCAGTGGACAATGCAAATGTGTCAAGGCAGCAATTCAGTACACTGCCCTTTGCCACTGTGGTGGACTGTGTTTTCAGAACTAAGTCTGCA
>CALSBZ010033094.1:0-15154 GCA_943591055.1 Gobionotothen gibberifrons
TAATAATTGCCTTAAATACATTGAAATGTGAAAGCGGATTATAGTTGTTACTTTATCTATTTAAACCAGAATGTTTCTCGATTCTTTGTACAGTATGAAAGGAGTCTTTGTACCTTTGAGTCCATGCTGTTCACCGATGTTAGGAATAGGTCTGTCTCTCGTGGTCAGCATCCTCTGGTCTGTCTGCATCACCTGGAAACAAACAGATATATATGTAAAGTAACAATGTGTTGGTCACAGACTTTTTTTTACATGCAAATGTCATGTGATAATATTTTTGTTATCCTTAAAAAAAGTGCTGGATATCACGGCCCTTCTGTATCTTATCAGTTGGATTGTGTATTATTGTCTAGTTGTTTTTCATGAGACAGCCAATTTAAATATTTGTCCTATGCCATATTCACATTCATTTCTAACACACACGTAGGGGTAAAATACTTAAATCTTTAACAAATGTAGTGCAATGAATACGCTTAATTGTCACAGAAGCACACATAACTTCATATCTAATATTTAAACAAATCATTTCCTTCTCCCTAAAGCATTGACTACGCTATCGTCCTTAAATGCAGGCATTAAGTTAGATGTTCACGTTCTGCTGCCACAATAAGTCGGTTTCTCCAGTGTAATGATAATGCTTAGTAAGTATTGGTAATACTATTAATAAAAACAACAACGTTTGGGTTCGTTCGTTTGATATGATGAACGTCAACCAGTAAGCTTCAATAATCAATTCCAGCTCTAGAAACCATATTGAAATATCTACGTTAACGTTATTTCAGGAACCAACTGGAAATGTGAGATTCATATTTTTAAGATACACAGATCTTATAGTGAGGTTAATCTCATACAGTGCTCTTCAACACTAATGTGACGCTAGCTGTCTGCATCGTCGAGCATAGCTATTTTAAATTAACAATAACAATGCATACCTAACTAGCAAACGAACTAATGTACAAGCATGACCTTATTTTACCAACCTCACCGAGAAGCCTTTTGTTCTACAGTATAATCCTTCTTAATGTTTTACACGTCTCTATTATGTTTTAACTTGTATGCTACGGATAGCATCGTTAGCACAGATGCAGCTTCGTCTCGCTCGTTAGCTGAATAAAAAGACAAGTAAGAAATAAAGTGCTTGAATTTCACTTACCGAATAAACTGCATTCATGGACGGTCTGTTTGAACCGCAGAGCCATAAGATAAGTGCGATATTTCAATGAAGAATACTCCACCAGGCATCAACACAACAAACACGTCCGAGTAGCAGCCTGGAGATAATGAAGCTAACGGGGCTAGCAAAGAGACCACTAGCAGTTTGGTACTTCCTACATTAGAATGACATCCGTTACATTAGAATGACTTCCGTTACAGCAAGAATCCCCCTCACACACACATAGGTGAAACACATACACATTCCCTACTGAGAACCTTTCAGTAAAATGTGTGTGTGCGTGTGAGGTTTTCAGTAGTGAATGTGAAAGTAGTTCAGTAGTATGTGCTTGATGTTAATTTTCAGTTGTGTGTGTGTGTGAGGTGTTCAGTAGTGAATGTGAGAGTATTTCAGTAGTGTGTGTGCAAGGCCAGATGTTTTCAGTAGTGTGTGCGCGAGGTGTTCAGTGGTGAATGTGAGAGTATTTCAGTAGTGTGTGTGAAAGGCCAGATGTTTTCAGTAGTGTGTGTGTGAGGTGTTCAGTAGTGAACGTGAGAGTATTTCAGTAGTGTGTGTGTAAGGTTAATTTTCAGTTGTGTGTGTGTGAGGTTAATTTTCAGTTGTGTTTGTGTGAGGTTAATTTTCAGTAATGTGTGTGTGAGGTTAATTTTCAGCAGTGTGTGTGTGAGGTTAATTTTCAGCAGTGTGTGTGTGAGGTGTTCAGTAGTCAGGGTTCTTACACCTTTTCCAAAGTCAAATTCAAGCACTTTTCAAGGTGCATTTTCAAGGTGCATTTTCAAGGTGCATTTTCAAGCATATTACAGCTGTTGTAAATTACATATTTATATACACGTACTTATACTCAAATGATTATTTCCCTACCTCACATTAAATCAGATGTTCTTTATGCTGTATAAACAACCAAATGTGTTTCGTGATAGCATTCTACATGAGGATGACAAATTAAAGAAAAGAAAACTAAGTTTAATATTTCAAAATGAGTGACCCATCTGTACGTAGACTGGGCATCCCATATAACCTGGCTGAGCTAATATAAAACAATCAGCCAAATAACTTTAATACATTATTGATTACTATTTTTGAGGTACTTTTAGGTTGGCAGTAAACACAAGTCAGAGGTACATGGTGTACTTCTCCTCCACTACATGTATTTAATCCCTTTAGTTACTTCACAGATGTGGATGAATGATGCGAAATATAATCAAGTGTTAAATCAGACTTTAGTTCCACCTGGAGTAAATCCACAAGCTACCCTGCAGTATACAAAGTCATTCAAACTAGCTGCACCTTTACCAGCTTTGAGAACACTTTCATGATCAATCATTATAAAACATATCATATATATTATTCTGAAATGGACCAATCTGCACAATGACTACTTTTACTGTCGCTACTTTCACTATATTTTGATGAGAATACTTTTTTACTTTTGAATGCAGGACTTTTACTGTAACAGAGTATTCCTACACTCTGGTACTTCTACTTTTACTCAAGTACAAGATCTGAGTACTTCTACTTTTACTCAAGTACAAGATCTGAGTACTTCTACTTTTACTCAAGTACAACATCTGAGTACTTATTCCACTTCTGGTAGCGTATTAGCCTGAATTGTAGCCACAAAATCACGCAGAGCAGCATACAAATAGACTCACAATGGTAACAAGTGGAACATAATATTTACAAATGTGTCCAATGATTTGTAGGTAATTTTGACTACTCAAGACAGCTGACTTATAAATCTACATACAGTCCGTGACTTTTCCTGAAAGTGTGTTATGTAGCACCCTCTGTTGTTAAACATTGTCAACATGAAGTCAGATTGAAGAAATTGCCAAAGAAATTGCCATTTATACCTATTTCCGCCAGCGGGTCATATTGACCCCACCCCTTTTCGCGCTATTGATTTCGCAAACATGACGTGTTGCTATAGCAACACCTTTTGCCTACTGCGGTTCCTTATAGATTGAGAGATAGATTGAGATAGAGAGAGAGATAGATAGATTGATAGATATTGATAGCGACAGTCTGTAGTGAAGGAGCGCGCTCACGGGAGACTGCTCGCGCTGCGCAGCAAACAGCTGTTTGCTTTTCACCCAACAACGACAACGGCCTCACGAAACGCTATGTTGTAGCGTTAATAAATTAAACAATTTAACAAAATTGCTAGTCAAAATACCAATACCACAGGACCATATTTTCTTTTTAAGCAATATTTTTAGTGGCCCGAGCGGGCAAGTAGAAAGTACGTTATGCTGGCCCGGGGTGTCTAAATAGTGCTTCCGGGCCAGCGGGCCATTATCATATGAAAAGATGAGAGTCCACAGATTCTGTTGTTATACGTTTCATCCCTGTGCGATCAAAAGAATATTAAACTTGTTTGGGCAAATTCAGATGATAAATACAACTTTGAAGCTTGTAAAGGCATAATTACAAGCGGAGAACGGAGTAATTTAACGTCACAGCAAGCATAACAACAGCCGGTGTTTCTTGTGAGTGCTTCCCCGGGTACACAACAACAAACACACAAATGCAAAAATACACAAACACACACACATACAAACATACTCGCGAGGTTCCCCCAGACCAGTACAAACGAAAATATGTTTCCTCCGTTAGAAAGCTAGGAGTATCCTCTTTCCAACAGTGTATACAACTCAAAATGTGTCTTCGGGTCAATGCGACTGATTTCGATAGAGCAAGTTTATGCACGAAAAATACTACCAGTAGAAATACATTGCTTTTAAAATTATTCTGTGTGACATGAAACACCACAGGATGGCGACTGTTGCACATACTGACATTATTGTCACCTGCATAAGCAAGTATCCCACATTGAGTTCGCTAACGTTACTAGCTTAAACAAACGTAACATGCAACGTTAGCCTAAGCCAAAATGCTCTAATACGGCTTACCTTTCATGTGGTTCGTCAGCGCAGACTCTCATCGAGAACAACTGCATTTCTTTTTGGCAACCTTTGCAGGAGGCTATTCGTTGTGTTGATCCTCGTTTTAGCTATGGCTTCTATTTTTCTTCGGATAAAACAGCAACCTCCTGGCATTACTGTCATCTATATCACTCTCATTAGAATGCCCAGTTCATACAAAAAAAAAACACTTGCAGGTCGCGCGCATAGCGCGGGAAGGCCGGAGCGGGGCTGTTTTATGTAGCGAAGCAATTCTTTTCTTTTAATCTAAAAAGCGAACTATTCAGTCAGACAGCAATTTATTGTAAAAGTAAAGCATTTCCATTTTCAAGCACTTTATCTCAATTTCAAGGACCATTCCCAAAATTCAAGCACTTTCCCAACCTTGAAAACACCACGTGACACCATGTGCAGGGGTCATGTTCGGTGTGTAAAATATTGCCTGTTATGTAATATTGACTGCCATGTTCTTTTGATGTTTTGAACTGTTATTTTTCTTGGAAAAGTTGTACAGTATACACGTCATTCATAAGTGGGAGTGTTAAGTGTTAGTATTAATATGTCTGCATGTAACTGCACTATAACTGTTCCACAGTAAGAGGGCGCTATAGGCGTAAGGAGGCACAGCTATTGTAGCTGGCGTCATGTATCAGATATAAGGGATTGTTCTCTCCCCTTCTATCTCTCTCTCTCTAGCTCTCATGGAGAGCAGGTCAAGTGGTGCGATGCACATATGAAAATAAACCACGGCAGTTAAGTTTTTTTTTTTTTTAAACACCTGGAATTTCAGGGAGGGCGCGGGGCTCCGTTGGCGGGGCGCAGCGCCCCTCCAAGACAATGGTAGGGGAAACACTGGGGGGTTTCTTCAAATTACTACAAATTAAGATTTTACCAAAAACAAAATATGATACTGTGCTTCAGGGGAGGAAGGTAAATTAGTAAATGTAATTTCAAGTACTGTAGGCTACTTTAAAAACGAATTGCTTGTATTAAATCAATGTATTATACATAACTTTAGTAACTACTAATTTGGCAGATTAATATTAGTGTGTGTGTGTGTGTGTGAAAGTTGAATATTTATATTAAAAACCGTAAAACTAATTGTTGTAAGTTTTTATTGCATGCAAGGAATGGGTTAAGTGTTCAACATGATTGCAGCGTCCAGGCCAGTGGCGTAGCCAGGAATGATTGTGTGGGTGGGCCTGGAGAAATGTAGGTGGGCCAGGTGGAGACATATTAAGCGTGGGGTCTGAGCTGAAACTTCATTAATGATTTTTTAATGCACTAATAGAACATAAGCATAAATTAGCAGTGAAAACAAAAACATAGGCACCGCGGCCTCAGAATGTGTGTAAAACTGACACCCACATAGGGATGGGTATCATTAAGGTTTTAACGGTATCCTACTACTTTTATCGATACCGCTTATCGATCCGGTCTTTTAACTGTACTCTTATCAGTTATTTTGGAGAAAAAAACAAGGTAAACTAACTAAACAAATTGTTAACAAAACTAACATTGCTTTTTATTTAAATTAAATACATAATATTTCACATCAAAAGAAACAACAATGTTTTAACAAATCGTATTAAATAATCTGATGACATAATTGTAAACAGAATAGCTGAAACTTTAACAAAATAAATAACTCGGTTACCTCTAATCATTAACCCATGTCTGTATAATGTAGTTAACTCCGTGTGTTGCTTGCTGCTAGCATACATAACACATGACGTGGAAACGTTACTCGTGGACGGGGCTACAGAGCCACTAGAAAGACAGTCGAACCCGGTGCATTTCTCCGTCTGGATGTGGTCCACTTTTGCTAAATGTTTCGACAAATTGCTCGTGTTCCCGCCCTTACATGCTAAACTCTTATTGCACTTTTGGCAACGAGCATTGTCCACATTGAGACGGGTAAAGTTTAACCCAGGGATCGGCAACCCGCGGCCCTCGGGCCACATGCGGCCCTTTAAGCCCTCTGCTCTGGCTCCCTTGAGCTTAGACAAAAATAAGAAGGAAATTAAATAAAAGTATTTGTAGGACTATTTATATTTTCTTGCATGGTTGAAAATGTTTCGTATCTTGTATTTTGAGGTGATACTGTGACACATAAATAAAAAACAAAACGGTTTTAATTAGGTCAACAAAATATGCGTCACATCCTGCTACGGTCCCGCACTAGCGCCTTTTCTTGAAGGCGAATAACCTGACCTCCGGCTCGATGAGCGAACTATGGATAAATCAAAGAAAAGTACCGGAGTAACACAGGATTTAATTCTGCATGGACAGAGTTATATGCTTTCACAGCAAACGATGCTGGTTTACCGCTATGTTTGATATGTAGAGAGAAGTTGTCAAAGGTGAGGCAGCCTTTACGTATCGAGGAACAACACGGGAGAGGAAGACAGCTGACGATCTTCAGTCATAATTCAATGGGGTATGTCATTTATTTCCGAAAACACTTTTTGTTATATTCCATGGAATGCTCTTAACGTCCCGATAGTAATGAATATATTAAATGCTTTGACAATAAATACACAAAAAATTTTATCTGTGGAAGCCGTAGCACTGTAAAAAGCACGACCAATCATCTGGGGCCTCATTTATAAAGCGATATACGCTAAAAAAAATGGCGTACGCCAGTTTCTACGCAATGTTTGCGATTTATAAAATACTAACTTGACGGGAAAACGTGTGGTCCTCCACGCAAACTCTAACGGCCCCTACACACGGCCGCGGGCGTTGACGCTTCAACGCTTCTGCCCATTCACTTTGAATGGGGTGACGTCACGAGTCGCCGAACTGCATTCTGGGAGCGACGCGTAGTTTCTCCCGCGCTGCTCGCTGCAAAAGTAGAGCAATGTTCTACTTTTGACGCCTCGACGGAGGCGTCAGCCAATCGAATCATAAGCCAGTACAAGCTCTAGCCAATCAAACCGCGTGCTTGTGTGTCTGGGGCGGGAGATTCATGTGATTGGTTATTGGTCGAGTTTCAGCCCAGCCCTCCGGCAAGCGATAACGCCAGCGGCCGTGTGTAGGGGCCGTAACCCATGCGTACGCACTAAGCACAAACACGGGAGAGACGAGAAACTGCGACACCGTCGTTGGCTGAAGGAAGAATGGAGAGAAATATGTGGAAATCTTACCATAAATAAAATGTTACCTCTCATTTATCATATATGAAGAATTCATTTTCAAACATTGATTAAAGCCAATCTTAAAATGATTTAACAAACGCCTGTTTGAGACTCCTCAGTGCACACAAAAACATAACTTGGAGAAATAAATAAATACGGATATGTTATTTAAAACCACCTCGAATATGTTGTGTTAATGTTATGAAATGTTTTCTCATAAATGATGCGGTAAGCAGGAGGACAGAATTACGTCTAAACTGACGCCGTTTTGCATTTCTATAGGTTATAGATACGAGCATGGTTTTATATACTATCATGTTTAATCGTGTTTTATGCCGTTTGCCAAGACTTGATAAGTCGCTCGTAAAACACACGAGGCATGGAAACTAAGAGCACCATATGTGGTAAATTGTACCGCTAATATAACACAACACATTAGTTGTATTTCCTTTAACTGGTGGATATAGAGTTGCTGCGGGAGGGGGGGGTTGAGATGCACAGGCTGCAGTGGAGACGCTGCGCACAGCTGATCGACAGCTGGGACACAAACCACGAAATGCAAAAACATAATTCAGATCCAGTCGTCATGACTCCACTCCGGAGGGATTCCCCAATCATTTCTTAGAGTTTCTCATCAAGGGGGGCGGGTCTCCTGTCCCCGGTACAAACACACTGCCTGAAGGTTATGCTATGTGTATTTCTTTTGTCATTAACCTTTTTCGGACCACTTATTTATTTATTTTGGTGACGATCCGACCTCCATGCTGCTACTCTGGTTCAAACTGCATCCACCAAACAATATGATTTATCCCAATATGATTTATCCCAAAAGGTGTGAGATGTGTTTTTTTAGCTGTTCTGTCGTCATTTCCTGCGATCTTCTTCATGCAGTCAGTCAAAATGAATGAATGAATGGGCGTTTCTTTGACTATTTATAGGCAAATATGGGCGTTACGTGAAGCCCGCAAAAGCTGCACCACATTTCGAGTCAGTTGTGATTTATAAATGGAAACAGGCGTAGGAAGTGCCATACGCACTTTCCTCGCCGGTACGCAATGTTTGGTGAATCGGGAAGTGGCGGAAAATGTATGGACCTATTTTTCGGATTTCTACTACGTAAGCAACCTTCCCACGTCAATCCTACGCACGGCGTTATACTTGAGGCCCCTGAGCCGGCCCGGCTAAAATAACTGGATGTCCTACCTGCCTGTCAGCCTTCCATCTGGGCACAAACTAATCTCGTGCCCTCATTGGTTATTTGCACGTTCGTGTGTGTTGGAGGAGGGGCTCTGTAAGGAAGTCTGAAGGAAGGGGCAGATTTGTTCCGGTTGTGTATTTTCTAATTCTAGCGCACTTGAGCTGGTTTCTCCATTCTTACCTACCCTACCTTTAACTCTTTTTAGGGTGCAGCTATATCTTTTATTTATTTAAAAGTGGGCCCATTTTAATTATATTTGTTTTCCTTCAAATGTGCAGAGGACTCCCCATGTGCTGTGTTTAATTTATTTTAAAGTAGGCCTGTGTATTATTTTTAATTCTCCTTATAGGAGTTCTTTGTTTCTTATTAGAGGTTAACAGTTTTATATAATGTAATAAGTAATAAATGCAAAAAAGCTGTAGTTTTTGTCTGATATAACAATAAATACAACTTTATAAGCTATCAAGCTATGAAATATGTTTTGCGGCTCCAGACAAAAAAAATGTTTTCGAAAAAGGAGCAAAATGGCTATTTCGGTCAAAAAGGTTGCAGACCCCTGGTTTAACCACACCTCGGAGCGCGTTCTCTCCGCCATCTCCTCCGTGTGTGTGTGTTGCTGCATGTAGCAGCTGCGTGTGTGTAAACTGCCACACAGACGGGAGAGAGATCTCTCATCTGGATTGGAAAGATCGAAAATACTAAAAATAATCAGACGCATTTTGCTGTCTTTTTGCGTATTAGAAACGGAGTTGGCGACACTAAAACTGCAATGTAATGTTTGAGTAGCAATAATATATACGACATATATCGGCGGCCACAGGTTGTTTATCCTTGAAAGTCGCACAGTGGGCACACACTGAGTGTTTTCATATTCAGCAAAAACACGCTAAACTGCAGACCTCAAGAAGAAATAATACTTTCATTCACTCACGGCAAAAGTTACTATAAACTATAAAAACTCACGGTAAAAAAATGCACTCCCTATTCCATTGCCATGAAGGTGGAATCTAACTATATCCAGAATAAGTTGAATTGGATCCAGGCTAGAAACATGTTTATTTCTGCTGTAAAGTTGGGCATTTTAACATGGGGGTCTATGGGAATTGCTCCTTTCTGCATCCATCCCCTGTCGGCCACTAGAGGAACTGCAGTTTGTGGCACTTCCTTCTGGGCTTCCCGGCTCTGCGCTATGAAGCGCTGATTGGCTGTGGGTGGACCAGACGTGCATGTGGGTGGGCCTGTACGAACTGCGCATGCGTGAGTGGCAATAACTCTCCTTACCAGCAGGCGGCGGTAGTGTGTATTCGTCATTCAAAACAGGCAAAAACCGGAAGACAGAGAAGAAGAACAGACTACGTGATATAAACAAACAACAAATAGCGTGTGCGTTAGCTTCACCTTAGCATGTGTTCTTTGCAGGTGTTTGTTGAGGTTTGAGGTGGTGTTTACAGCAGTGGATAACAGCTTCTGGCCTGGACACAGTTTGCACCTCACTGTCACATTCCTGTCTATTCTTCGGACGAACTCAAAATAATGGGCATACCTCCACCCCTCGAAAGTTATCGCTGACTCAGCCATGTTTATGCAGCACTGCACGTGGAGATGTGGACGCGCAGATTACGTACATATAAACCTGCGGCGGAAACCCTTCTTGTCTGTCAGTGTGATTATGACAGATTTTTAGTAAGTAACGAAGTAACGCGTGTCGGGGCAATGTTAGTAACTGTCGTGTGATTACTGAATTATAAAAGTAGCGTGTTACACTACTCCGTTACCGACAAAAGTAATATTATTACAGTAACGCGTTACACCCAACTCTGTGTGTAACTTAGCATAATTACTGTGTGTGTGTGTGTGAGAGTTGATGTGGCAGGTGTCAGTAGGTTACCTGACATATAACTGGTCAAAAATTGTACATTCTCCGTTAGCCTACGAGCTCCCCGTTTGAGCGAAGGACTATTCCTTCTCAATGTAGCATGACATTGGATATGCGCTTATCTTGTCCTGGATTGGAATTTTTCCAAACATTTCCCTAGGAGGAGTTTGCAAAAATGTGCTTAAAATGCATGAAAAACGCACATATTTGGAAATGGCCGACTTTTTGGGGGGCGGGGCTAATGGAAGGCAATTTGAAATATGTCCAGATTCATAAGAGAAATGTGTATACCGCGTTTCGTGAATATTGGAAAACCAATATGCAAGTAGTTTGGAGTAATTTCGAGTAATTTGTGGCATGTAAATCGACAAAAATGGTGTATTCGCTGTTAGCTTACGACCTCCCCGATTGAGCTAGCAACTATTTTCTTCGCAATTTAGCATCACATTGGATATGGGCTGAATTTGTCCTGGATAGGAATTTTTTTCCATAATTTCCCTATGACGAGTTCGCAAGAATGTGCTTAAAATGCATGAAAAACGCACATTGTTGAATATGGCCAACTTCCTGGGGGGCGGGGCTAATAAAAGCAAATCTGAAATATGTCCGCAATCATAAGAGAATTTTGTATAAAGCGTTTCGTGAATATTGGAAAAACTATATGCGAGTAGTTTGGAGTAATTTGGAGTAATTTGTGACATGTAAATCGTCAAAAATGGAAAATTCTCCGTTCGCTTACGAGCTCCTCATTTGAGCCATCAACTATTCCTTCGCAATTTAGCATCACATTGGATATGGGCTGAACTTATCCTGGATTGGATTTTTTCCGATCATTCCCCTATGAGGGGTTCGCAGAAATGTCCTTAAAATGCATGAAAAACGCACATTTTCCAAAATTGCCGACTTTCTGGGGCGCGGGGCTAATAAAAGCAAATGTGAAATATGTCCGCAATCATAATAGCAATGTGTATACAGTGTTTCGTGAATATCGGAAAAACTATATGCGAGTAGTTTGGAGTAATTTGCGACATGTAAATCGTCAAAAATGGTGTATTCGCTGTTAGCTTACGACGTCCACGATTGAGCTATCAAAAAAATTCTTCGCAATTTAGCATTATATTGGATGGGGGCTGAACTTGTGCTGGATTGGAATTTTTCCGATCATTCCCCTAGGAGGAGTTCGCAAGAATGTCCTTAAAATGCATGAAAAACGCACATTTTTCAAACTGGCCGACTTCTTGGGGGGTGGGGCTAATGGAAGCTAATTACAAATATGTCGGGAATTCCATGAAGAATGTCTGTGCCAAAATTCGTGAAGTTCTGAGAAACTATGTGACTACCACACAATAGGGGGCGCTAGTGAGCAGTTTTTTTGAAAGATTAGGTTGTTTTTTTATATTCTCGAAAAAGTCGTGGGCTGTGACTTGTGTTCCAAGTTTTGCGTCCGAAGCTCATTTTATGCTATCGCAATAAAAAAAAAATGTATAGGCCACGCCCACATTCTGCATTTGTTGCGACACTTTAAATTTCAGTTCGTAGTCACCCCCAGAGTATGTGTAAAAAAGTTAGTTATAAATTAGTGGTGTTTCTGGCGCCCCCTATAGTCCAAAATGAAAATGCTTTGGTGTGCCTATTCCCCAAGACAGACAGAACCTATCCACCAAAATCTGTGATATATGGATACATTGTTGATGAGTTATGAGCATTTATTTCTATGCCCCGCCTTTTTTGCGAGTACGTTTTGATTAATGTCGGCAATATTTATCGTCTGAACATGCTCATTTTCTACGGTAATGTGTCTGACCCTCCACCGATGCTGTATACGAAGTTTGGTGTCGAAAACCAAAAAATTGAAATGTATGTGAATATTTCACTGTTTTGAACATTATGCTAATTAAATAAATAAAAAAGTAGGTGGAGCTTAGGGGTCCAAGAGGATTATTTGTAGAACAAGTCCACCTGGATATGTGTGCAACATTTCAGATCATTCAGAGTTACGGTGCGACTTTGTAAATGTATTCCGAAATGGGATTTTGATAGGTGGCGCTAGTGAGCAGGTTGGAATATTTAACCCATTGACTCCAGAATGTTGCAATTTTTACCGGTCCTGTTGTCCGTGCAAAATTATACAACTTTTGAAGCATCCTAAAGCCCTCAAAAACAGGAAAGATGGCGACTAATAATAATAGGAAGAATTCCTCCAATAACAATAGGTTCCTCGCACTTCGTGCTAGGACGCCGTCGGGTCCTAGCGCTCCGTGCTCGGGCCCTAAATATCATAGATATATACAGGGCCGGCCCTAGACATTTTGGTGCCCTAGGCGAGATTATGATTTGGTGCCCCCCCCTCCAAGCAATACACAATAGAATATATAAAGAATAAATGAAAAATCTCTACAAAAGACCAATACACTACAAAAACAGAAATGTATTGACATAGGTAATATACATAAAGGTTTCAAATGTATTCATTATTGTATGAACATGTTTTAATTGGGGGGGTGGATGTCACATCCTCTAGGGGGGTCCGGGGGTATGCCCCCCCGGAAAGATTTTTTTTTAAACATTTTAAAGTAAAATGCTTCAATCTGGTGCACTTTGAGCACACAATTACTAGAGACCTGATAGGAGGTACAACTCTAAAACACCCATATGAAAAAGATCGGTTTACATTTTAATAACCAAATAAGTATGTGAACATAACCAATAACCCACAGCCAATAACAAATAAATGTAACATATTTATTTATTTTATCCTTATTATTAATATTGTAGTTATTAAATGAAAATCACTCATCGAACAAAAGTATCTTCTCTTAAAACTTTAAGAAAAGAAAGTGCAAACGTGGACACAAATATAGCAGACGGAGCTCTTACAACTGAGGTTATTGCAAATAAATTAAGATAATGAACAACATTACACACACTATAAATCAAATGAAACAGGCAATCAGAACAACAAGTCTCTGCTATGTTATTGTGTCCTTTAATTAGTCCACATCCTTAAAGTCGGACACGTCTGGACTTCCTTGCTGCAAATTCATTTATTGTATCGTCAAATGATATTTGCCCCAAAACCTCGCGATTGATGCTTATTAAAGCTAATCCATTGAGGCGTTCAAAAGCCATTGACGACCTGAGGTATGTTTTAATGAGCTTCAATTTGGAGAAGCTCCTCTCCCCAGCAGCAACTGTCACTGGAATAGTGACAGCGATCCTGAGGGCCACCCACATATTTGGATACACTTCATTTTCTTCTCCTGTAGGAAAGTCAGAAGTTCCAGGGTGGTCATGTTGGCTTTTGGCAAAGCTGGGAAATTCTGCATCTCCAGTGCAAGTTCCCTCTTATCCAGGTCTGACTGTCCACCCCAGCTCAGGGTGTTGCTGAGTGTTTCACACTGCTTCGTCAGATCTTCCTTTGGCAGGTCAGGGAAGTTGAGTAGCACCCCAAACTTTTCCTCTACTTCACCTAAGGCCTTGAATCTCTCCTGCAGTGATGCAATGGAAACATCCACCACCATATTGAAAAAAGAAACTTCGAGTTTCTTTAGTGCATCACTCACTTGCTCCTCCGGGGACTCATAGACACAGAACTGTCTCTTGGTTGTTCTCAGCCTCTTCTGCTTGAGAACAGCTTCCACATTCATTTGGCCACAGATGTCTTTAGCAGATGCTTGGGCAGAAGCAAATCCATTGCTTCTGTAGCTGACCAAAGAAACTTCTGTTTTTCTCAGGAGGTCAACAGCAATATCCAGCTGCATTGACACTGATTGCAACATTTTGCTGACATGTTTGATGTTGGTCAGGATGTCATACCATACCACAGTGCATATTGCAAAGCGGTATGTATGTGATCCGCATGGCACAAATAAAGCCCTTGGATTGATTTGAAGAAGTCTGGCTTGGACTCCTTTCCTCTTTCCTTTCATATTTGCACCGTTATCATAAGACTGCCCTCTACAGTCTTCAAAAGGGATATCAAGCTGTTCTAATCTCTTTAAATCAGGGTTGAAATGCTTTCTCCAGTGGACTGTTCTACCTCAAGAAACCCCATAAAATGTTCTTTTATTTGGGGCGTGTCCTGGGTTGTAACTAGTTGAATAATGACTGATAGTTGCTCTGTATGGCTCAAATCTGGGGTGCAATCCAAAATAATTGAAAAGTATTTGGATTGTTTGATTTCATTGACCATATGGTCCCTAATCTTCCCACTGATGCAATCTATCAGTTCATTTTGAATTATTTTTCCTAAATAGGAAATATTGGTGGTTCCTCTTTGGACCTCAGCAACAGGCTTTTTCTTTTCATACCCTTGTTTCTCATATAAGAGAAGAAAAACTATTATAAATTCACTTGTACACCTGAGGGGTCAGAATTGATAGATTGCGTGGGGAGGTTCAGGAGATCTTTCTTGAGGGTTATCAAGAAAAACGTTTATCCAATGACCTTTTCCCTCTCTGTCTGTGTCTGTGTATTCTCTTGTTCCGATTAACCCAGCCAAATCTCTTTTTCTTGTTTTTTTCTTATCTATATCTACGCCGGGTTCTGGAGTCGAGGCTGATCGTCTTGCAGTAGTCCTGTGTCCCTTGTTCCTCTATCCTGAGCTCTGGATTAAGTCGTGGACTTGGGACTGTGGCTGAACCTGTCTCTGCGGTCGTGCCTGGGTCTTGTCATGCTGCTTCCCTGATGGCTTCCACAGGATTGTAGCTGACATCTTCGTGGAATCATCTTCTTATTACAGACACACACATTTCCTAACATTCGGTCTATAGGCTGTAAAATGTATTATCTCTTCGATTTACACACCGCATTTCTTGCACGTCTGTCCGTCCTGGGAGAGGG
>CALSBZ010033098.1:0-14339 GCA_943591055.1 Gobionotothen gibberifrons
AAAACTCTTATAGACGTGGCCGGCCATAGGCGGGCCTACCTGAATGCGTGCGCATCACACCGTATAAAAGGAGGCCTCGCCTCCTGACTGTCATCCCTTTCTCTTCAGCCAGCGGAAGTGATTCCACGAGAGACCGGAAGACGTTTTGAAGAAGATAGAGTAAACTTACCTCCAGGGAGTCGCCACTGCTAGAGACCCGGGCCTGTCCTTCGTGCCCTAGCTGAAATAGCGGGCGCCGATCCCCACCACCTTGCTTCGAGTGTTGGGGGACCAGGATATGGCCCGGCGGTGCTGCAGGTCTGGTCTCTCTCTGGATGATGATCATGGTGGCGGGTGTGTGGGCTACTCACTCATTGCTAGAGATGCCCCCGCCTCACCAGGTCAGAGCGATTATTGGGCCGCAAGGCCGAATAAGTAGCTTGGTCCATGGGCCTTGCCCCAGGCCCGGTTCCCCCTACTTCATCACAGGCCGCCGCCGCCGCCCGCCGTGTGATGTGCCTGGATATCACGCCGCGTGGCGCTTTTCAAAGAGGACCGTGTTGGTCTCCTGGGAGCCCCCGTGTTGTCGGAAGGGCTCTTTGGAGCGATTTCCTTGCTCGCAGGATAAGGAGCAATCGCAGCGAATGGCTGCTTTTTGCCCATCCCCAGAGGAGGAAACACTGTCCTACACTCCCCGCCCCTGCTGTAAATCACAGTAAAGGGAGCCAGCAGGAGGGCGTGTGAGTGGAATAAATCGAGTGCTGTTAAGCACTGTGCGGGTTCAAGAGACGCTATTGCCGGCGTACTGTTGTTGCATTTCGCCGTTGAATGGGAAATGCAGCATTAATACGTGGGCGCGCGGCCCTCGTGAGAGTGGCCGCGGGGCGTTCAGGGACCTCCGCAGGAGAACGGTGGTTTACGTCTGTAAACTCTAGTTCTAGAGTGGTGTGTGTGTGTGGGAAAAATGCATTCGGTAAAAACGATTGTTTTTTTCCAGAGTAAGAGTTATATCTTTCCACAATTCCACTTTTCCCCATAATGTTCGTTTCAAAGAGACGGCATTGTGACGGCGCGTGCGGCCCTTCCCCCGAGGACGAGCCGCGCGGTGCGTTCAGGGTCCTCAATAAATAATCGGCCCTTCCTGTGTCGACCCTCCAGGGGCAAAATCTTCCCTTCGCGGAGAGTTTTGCGGCGGAACGGGTCTTTTGTTTTCCACAAATGCTACACTTACACACAATGTTAACCGTACAAATTCCCCATTTCGCTGCCCCAACTGTAACCCCTGTAAGGAGGTGACTAGTGGGCATGCGCAGATGATAGGGATGAACTGCAGGAGTGCTATCTAAAGGAGAGCGCTATGCTGGTACAGGGACATTATGGCCGGCGTATTACTGTCAGAGAACACACATACGCCTAGAGCAAAGACTCCAATTAATGCAGTTTTCCGTAGTGGTAAATGCTGCATTATGGCGGAGCCCGCACTCACACAGGAGCGCGTGGCGGTGCGTTCAGGGACCATAGTAAAACACACCACGCCTATAAAGACTCCGATTAAATGCTGTTTACCGTAGTGGTGAGAACATCATTAGGGGGGAGCGGTGCGTTCAGGGTCCTCAGTAAATAATCGGCCCTTCCTGTGTCGACCCTCCAAGGGCAAATCTTCCATGGCTGGGTCTCGGGAAAAGGCAATGTTTTGCACAGCACAATTGATCACACACCTAACCAAATTAGGCTTTGCGTTCAATTGAAAAAAGGAGCACCCCCATACCTCACCAACAGGCGTTGTATTTGGGAGTGGTGCTCGATGCAGGCGCGCTACGTGCCACCCTGTCAGAGAGCAGAAGTGCGTCCCTTCTCCGGGCGGTTCACAGGCTGCGACAGGGGGCGTCAGTGACAGCTTTAACTGTCAGGCAGACTTTGAGTCTCATGGCGGCTGCTCACAATGTGGCCACATTTTGGTTGCTGCATATGCGTCGCCTGCAGAGGTGGTTCTCCAGCCGGCGTTTGGATCCCAAGAGCACAAACAGCGGCTGGTGACCATCCCCCCCTCAGTGGAGGGCAACCTCCGGTTTTGGGGGTCCCCGGATCACCTCCGGAGGGGGTCTCCACTGGGACGGATGACCTCCTACATCACAATGTTCATGGACGCATCCAGAACAGGATGGGGAGGGACCTGCCTGAAGAGGGCTATAGGTGGGCGCTGGGCTCTAACAGAGTCTCGACACAGCAACCTCCTAGAGCTACGGGCGGTAGTGTTAGTCCTCCAGCCTTTCATGTCCCTAATTCAAGGGAGACATGTAATGGTCAGGAGCGACAACAGCACCACAGTGGCTTATATCAACAGGCAGAGCGGAGTCTGCTCCGCCGCCTTGTTGGCCACAGCGGAGAGGCTGTGGTTATGGGCTTCAGAGGTGGTTTTATCTCCGAGAGCCCTCCATATCCCGGGACTGGAGAACAGGGGGGCCGACCTCATTCGCCCTGCCAGGCGAATGGATGCTTCACCCGGAGGTGGTGAAGCAGATCTGGGCCCAGTTCGGGAGAGCGGAAGTGGATCTGTTCGCCAGCCGGCGCAACAATCACTGTGCCCTGTGGTTCTCCATGGCCCTGAGCGACGACCCGCCCTTGGGGGTGGACGCGTTTGCACACGAGCCATGGCCAAGAAAGCTGCTCTACGCCTTTCCACCGCTGCGTCTCATTCTCCCTCTCCTGGGGAGAGTGAGGCGAGAACGTCTGTCAGTCATTCTAGTGGCTCCGGACCGCGTCGGGGCGACGTGGTACTCAGAGATGACACAGATGAAGGTGGGCCAGCCCTGGGCGGTCCCCCAGTTCTGGGGGGCGATGTCCCAAGAGGCAGGTGCAATCGGGGCGTTACCCTCACTCGGCCAGCCTCTCCAGGTTTGGCTCCTGAGAGGGACAGGCTGAGACGGGGTGGATTGTCTGACAGTGTTATTCAGTCTATCCAGGCAGCTAGAGCTGGATCCACCACAGCCTGTTACAGGCCAAAGTGGCAGGGATTCCAGCGATGGTGTGAGGAGCAGAGAATAGAGCCCCTGTCATGTGAGTTAGGCTCTATTTTGTCCTTCTTACAGTTACTGGTGGACAGTAGGGTGGAATGTTGGTTTTGGACGACAGTGCGTACATTTATCGTGGCTCCGCCCACTGTACCCATAGAGTCCAGTAGAGGGCGGAGCCTGTGAGAGATATAACGCCGGGTTACGTATTGTAACCCTTGTTATATTAACACAGGCGGAGCCCTCTACTCGGGGCACTGTCTGTCCTATTCCGCTCGCTGAAGAGAGGTGTAGGATGACAGTCAGGAGGCGAGGCCTCCTTTTATACGGTGTGATGCGCACGCATTCAGGTAGGCCCGCCTATGGCCGGCCACGTCTATAAGAGTTTTTCAGTGGGAGAATGCTCGCAGGATAAGGTAGTACCCATAGAGTCCAGTAGAGGGCTCCGCCTTTGTTAATATAACAAGGGTTACAATACGTAACCCGGCGTTTTACTCCCTACAGGGTGTACTTTGAGGATTTGTGACTTTGCAGACGCAGATGCATAAAAAGCTACATAACACACAAGGGGCTGCCCATTGAACTCAGGACAGCAGAAAGCTTACACATCTTCCGGCGCAGGCTGAAAACTCATCTCTTTCGACTCCATTTCGAGCGATAGAACTACTAACAAAGAATTACTAACAGAGCACTTACATACTAATAAAGGACTGGCTTATCTATAAGCCAGTTGAGTAGCACTTGAAATGTTGTGGCTATATGAAACCTGATGTACTTATATGATTCTGTTTTCTTCAAGGTTGTATCTTCCTGGTCGAATGTACGTCGCTTTGGATAAAAGCGTCAGCTAAATGCAATGTAATGTAATGTAAAAAGGGGACGGGTAATAACCGGAAAAGCTTGTCATGGGACCTTTAAAGACACAACCTTGAAATTGGGGGAAATCGGATGGACATTTTTCACCATCTTCGGACCATTTTTAGACCAAAAGAATAAAGTTGTGCAGGGGCAACAGTGGGGATAACTAGGGATAACTTCTTGGCCACATTAAAATGTAGACATTTCAGGGCTATCTTACAAAATACAGAGAATTGCTCATCTTGAAATAGTGTTAAAAATCAAATACACAGAATTCAGGAGGACGCTCACAAATCTCTATATTCTCCAAGCTGTTTAAAATCTCTCAATTTGACTTGTTCAAAAATATTAGAGAGCATCACATGGTCGATCAGGATTCAATGCCCATCAGACGTGAAGACAAATGTCGGATGTGGAGATGTGCTGCTAGGGTGACTCAGAAAGCCAATGAATATAAATGAGAGCCTCTATCAGGAGGATTATGGAGGATAGCCACACAGTCAAGTCAACGGTCTGCTCTGCTCAATCGTAGCTGTTTCTACCCTCATGGGACGCAAGTTTAGTCAATTCCAAAGGGACACAAGAAAGATTTCGTTTAACTTTCTGATAACAACCTCACCAAGTGCCTACACACGACCTAGCTCTTCATGCAACACAACAAAATACACACTGGCAGTATAAATCAAGCTGTGATGCCTGAGCTCAGCTGCTTTGTTATCATCTTATGGTAGCCTTTGTCCATTCAATTGGGTCAAGCAGGGCTCACAGGGCACATAAAGGGCCCTTTCTTATAGTTGCGGGTGATAGGGCCAGAGCTGTAATTGTAATGTGCAAAAATAAAGTCAAAAACAATGTCAACCACTCTTTTCAATGTCCGCTATGGTAAGGCTGTTGAATGGACCCAGGGCTCATGAATCCAAGATTTGTCCCACTTGCTTTGATTGTACGCATTGTACAGTGGTGCGGTCGATCAATACGTAGGAATCTGCGTCTACACACCCAACAGGACTGAATAAAGGAGCGTTGATTGACTAGAGTCAATAGAACAGCAGGTTAATGGTGCATTCATGTGTTCTTGAATCATTATTCTGTCTTTCGTTTGAGCCTGAGCTTTAGGTTTGAATGTGGAAGAACATAGACACTATGGATGTGTTGTATTTTGTTGATCATAGCATTTAAACATCAGGTTGATAGTGGTTCCAAGTATCTGCATGTCAAGAAGAAGAGCCAAGGAGAAAGATGTAGCATGAAAAAAGATTACATTACATTTAGCTGACGCTTTTATCCAAAGCGACTTACAATTACATTCTCCCTGGAGTAAGGGCTAAGTGCCTTACTCAAGGGCACACTAGTGGTGGTGCTCCTGGAGGGATTTGAACTCACAACCTTCTGATCTTCAGCCCACCTCACTATCCATTAGACCACCACTATCCCAGAAGATCATGGTCTGATAGAAGATCTCTTACTAATATCCCTATTTATCTATTTCTGTACCATTGCATTAAGTGAACACAGCCTTAACAACCTACAAGTTGGCTAGTGAATCAATGTCTGAAAGTGAATATCAATGTAATTTTTAACATGATGACTGGCTGAGAATGCATTAAAGAGAGGTTTTATTGGACGGGAAGGTAAAAACTGACGGCATATTTTACAAAAAAGTATTAATACTTTTTTTGCACTTTTTCATCTAACCCCGTTGTAATTGGCACTTTAAAGATCTGGGCACAAGTTAGACGTCACTTTGGTTGGCTTACTCTTCCTCAAGCGACTCCTGTCTGTAACAACCATCTACTTTTACCAGCCACAATTGACCCCCGATGTTCTCACTTGGAGAGGGAAGGCCTCCGCTGCATAGGGGAGTTATACATTGATGGCCTGTTTGCCAGTTTTGACCAACTACGGGTTGCCTTTAATCTAAAACAGGGTTCCTGCAGGTTTCGCCAACTCAAATGTAAGACTTTAAATAGAATTTAAGACTTATTTGACGGCAAGAAAGTATGAAGGAAAATTGCTATGAAAGAAGAAATACGTCCCATAATTACTTACAAAGTAAATGCATTCATGTTCAACATAAGAACAATGACTGAACATGACAGTACAGAACTGTGTTAGCGTGTTAGACAAAAAGTGTGTAAGTGTGTATGTGTGTGCGTGTGTGTGTGTGTGTGTGTTAGGGCTGTGCAATTAATCGTATTTTAATGGCAATTACGATTTTGGCCTGCCACAATTACGAAAACAACATAATCGAAAAAAACGATTATTTTGCTTTGCTAGGTTGTGACAGTGCACTACAACATATTTGATCTAATTCATTTTAGTCTAATTTAGTTTTATTTATCATATTTAGTAGCTTGTGGAAGTGCGCTCCAAAATATTTGTTGATCTTGTTTATTGGTATTTATTATTTTGATATTATTTATTTAAATGTATCATTTATTTAATTTATTTTTAGATTGGTTTTTCAGTTGAATTATATGTTCAGGGTAATCAACAGTTAAAAAGATACTGTTCGGGGGGCGCTAGTGAGCAGGGTATGGGGTGAGACGTCTTTTTCAGAGCTCCTGCAGAGTTTTATACTTAAACTGCGTTCGCTCAGCATCAGCCAAACGGCTCGCTGCACCCTCGCTGCGAGGGGGACCCAAGTTCCCATCAGCAAAAACACGTGGGTTTGCTATCCTGGCTCCAAAATGGTGGAATGAGCTCCCCTTTGAAATCAGGACAGCAGATAGCTTGCACATCTTCCGGCGCAGACTGAAAACTCATCTCTTTCGACTCTACTTCGAGCGATAGAATTACTAACAAAGAACTGCTAACAGAGCACTTATATACTAATAAAGGACTGGCTTATCTATAAGCCAGTTGAGTAGCACTTGAAATGTTTGGCTCTATGAAACCTGATGTACTTATATGATTCTGTTTTCTTCAAGGTTGTATCTTCCTGGTCGAATGTACTTACTGTAAGTCGCTTTGGATAATAGCGTCAGCTAAATGCAATGTAATGTAAAGGCAAAGATTATGGCTCCCTCCTGGAGAGAAGCCACGATAGTAGTAATACATAAAGAGGGTAAAGATCCGACTGAATGCCAATCTTACAGGCCAATATCATTATTGAATGGAGACTTGCTCATTCTGAGCGATTTTCAGTAAACGGGTCAGTAAAATTATCACTCATATTATTCATCCTGATCAGACATGTTTTATTACTGGGAGACACTATGGAGATAACATTAGAAGCTGTTTAATATAATGTCATATCAGAGGGATAAGGAAAATGAAGCAATGATTCTGGTATCATGGCAATACCTGACTCAAACACTAAAACGATTACAATTCGGGCCTAATTTCATTCAGAACCACAAGCCGCTGTTAAGGTTAATGGGTTTAGATCAGACAGATTTACATTGGAACGTGGATGAAGGCAGGGGTGCCCTCTATCCCCCCCTCCTGTTTCCCATTAGCATTGAGCCGTTAGCACAACTGGTAAGGGATGATATGAGCATAAAAGGAATTGAAATAAATGGTGAGGTGCATAAGTTGTAGGGATGGGTACCGAGCCCCGGTATTAAACGGGCCCCGGGGCTGAATTATTAAAGACCGTGGTACCGTTAAGCTCCGATGTTAACGGTCTTTTTATCGGGACTGGAGACATGTAAAACATATATGTGATATGTATTAATTGCTACACAAACATTATATGGCAGTTATAGTGTCGCCAAATCCGTTTCTAATATGCAAAAACACTGCAAAATGCGTCTATTTAGTATTTTCGATCTTTCCAATCCAGAAGAGAGATCTATCTCCCCTGTCTGTGTGCGAGGGGGTAGGGCAGTTTACACACACGCAGCTGCTACATGCAGCAACACACACACACGGAGGAGATGGCGGAGAGTAGTGATGGCAAAATGAAGCTTTGAATGAAGCATCGAACCACTTGGACAATTGTGTCGGAAATAGGTTCATGTCTCGAAGCTTCAGTTACAGCGACCTCTCCTGCGAAGTGCAAGGCTGCAGTGGGTTTAACGTATCTTTGCCTTGAAAAATATTCGATGCACACACACACACTAAGACTGAATATCATGTTCTATTTGCAATTAAAGATTGATAATTGTGTGTATTGGGTTATTGAGAAGAGACTAGAGAGTGCTGGACATGTTGTTGGGCGGAGAGGGCCTTTTATCAGTTATTAAAGTATTAAAGTTGAAAAGCAATGATTACAAGTTCATCCATTCCGGGCTTCGAACCAGCTGCGCGGAGGACATCGCCGCATTCGGGCCGCCGGCTCTATCCACTGGGCTATCTATTCCTTAAACTATTGAACTGTTTGTATATTACTGATCATTGTCTTTTTGTTCACAACTTCTCCACATTTCGAAGTGTTTCCCGAGCCAGAACGACCTAACTTTCATCCTGGCTTGCTCTATAATGAATGATACAATTCAAATGCAATACCAACAACAACTCAACAGCAACAACGCAAACTACGACAACAACCCACACATTACGCATTGTTTAGAGCGGTTATAAAGTGTTTAGAGCGCTCAAATTCGAAACTGTTTCAACCTGTCACCTGTCAGAATAGAGACGAGGCAGTGCATTGAATCAATTGAGTCAAGTGATTCATTCAGGAAATGAAGCAGTTGCTGGTTCGGACGTCACATGTCACATGATTTGAAGCAGTTGCTGCTTCGGACATCTTATGTCACGTGATTTGAAGCAAGCTTCGAATCACTGCTTCTATGGAATAGGAAGTCCAGGGTTGAAGCTCCGTTCAAAGCTTCAGTGTTAAACTGCCATCACTAGCGGAGAGAACGCGCTCCGAGGTGTGGTAAACTTTACCCGTCTCGATGTGGACAATGCTCGTTACCAAAAGTGCAATAAGAGTTTAGCATGTAAGGGCGGTAACACGAGCAATTTGTCGAAACATTTAGCAAAAGTGCACCACATTCAGACGGAGGAATGTACCGTTTTCGACTGTCTTTCTAGTAGCGCTGCAGCCCCATCCATGAGTAACATTTCCACGTCAGGTATGTTGTGTATGCTAGCAGCAACACACTAAGTTAACTAAATTATACAAACATGGGTTAATGATTAGAGGTAACTGAGTTATTTATTTTGTTAAAGTTTCAGCTATTCTGTTTACAATTCTGTCATCAGATTATTTAATAAAACATTGTTGTTTCTTCTGACGTGAAATATTATGTATTTCATTTAAATAAAAAGCAATGTTAGTTTTGTTCACAATTTGTTTAGCCAGTTTAACTCATTTTAAACGTAGAAACGTAGAAAAAATAGAAGCCATGGATATTAATGGTAGAATATCACAGAGTACAAAACTCCAGAGTGGTTATACATGGTCGAAAGACGGCTTTAAGTACCTTGGGATATATATCACCAAATCAGCACATAATCTATATGATGCCAATAATAAGAAATTAATTAAATGTATTGGTAGCGAAATGGGCCGATGGTCTACACTCCCCCTCTCTCTACTAGGTCGTGTGGAGACAATACGTATGAATGTTTTGCCCAGGTTACTTTATTTATCTCGGATGCTACCTATTGAAGTCCCTAAATTGACTTTTGACACCTTGGATAAACTAATCTCCCAGTTCATATGGCAAAGGAAGCGGCCAAGAATTAGGCTTAAAACACCACAGCTATCTAAACCAGATGGAGGTCTTAAACTTCCCAATTTAAGATACTACTACTGGGCTGCACAGATGAAACCCTTAGTAGCGTGGGGCCAGAACTGTAATTACACACGCTGGCTTGAGCAAAGTATGTGCCCAAAGCCTCTGCATATATTACCTTTTTCAGATGCCCCCATAAAGGAAATGGGACAATGGACTGCAGCTACTTTAAAAATATGGAAAAAAATACAATCAGCATTTGGGTTACCCAAAAAAATGTCACCGCTAACAAATATTGGTTATATGAAAGCCTAGTCATTTAGATGCAGGGTTTAAAAAATGGTCGGAACATGGCTTGACTTCATTATATCAGATACTGGATAAAGATCATCTTAGGACATTTGAACAGCTAAACAATTATTTCCATATTCCTAAAACAGACATCTTTAGATATTTGCAGCTCAGACATTTCCATACCACCCACAAAGAATGGGAAAATCTCAGAAAACCTACCCGAATAGAAAAGTATCTGATACAATTACAATTGGGAAATAAAGGACCGAAAATAGTTGGTAAATTATATGAAATATTCCTATTAATGAATCTGGATAGCTTGGTGAATATAAAGCAAAGATGGGAATTAGAAATGAACGTAGATATTACCCAGGATACCTGGGAGGACATATTCACCGAAGCAAACTTAGTGACAAACTCATATACATGGAGAGAATCAACTCCTACAACAACAACAAAAAGCCGGCGTTTTATCCAGTTTGTACACAACGATGGAGACACTTAACAAGCAGCAGTGGTCCACTGAAGAGACCAGCTACCTACTGGGAATTTGGTCTTCCGAAGAGATGACGCAATGACGCAGCACCAGTCGGACTCTGGGAGGTGTGAAAAGAGCCAGAGCTAAACCGAAGAACCGGTTCTGAACCTGAAAAGCTCTAGCACGGAGCTTGAACCGGAGTTGCGCTGGTGTGAATGAGGTAATAGTAACTTATGTTGGAGGAACTGTGGAACTGTGGGAAATCATACTCATATATTTTGGTTATGCCCTAAATTACATACATTTTGGAAAGAGATATTTGATGCTCTTAAAGAAGTGTTCCAGCAGAATATTGCTCTAAATCTGATGGTGGCTATACTGGGAGTCTTACCTGAGGGTCTAGAAGATAGGTCTAAGACTTATCTATTAAGAATTGCATTGACAGTGGCCCTGAAGTGCATCAAAATTACATGGTTGAAACCAGAACCTCCCACCTATAACTGCTGGATTAAGAGAGTGTGGGATATCCACCACATGGAGCAAATCACATATTTATTACGCCTACAGAAAAATATATTTATCAAGCGATGGGCCCCTGTCATGCTTCTACTAATACAATAAGAATTGTTAACACCTTTGTCACTTCCATCATTATTATTTTTGTTTATTTACGATTATTTGTCTTATCTACTAAGGTAGGCCATCTTTATTAAAAAAAAAATGTTTTAGGCCTGGAGTGGTACTGTATTATCTTAACGGAAAATGTCATTCTGCATGTTAAGTAGCCATGTGCTTTCGTGTTATCGGCTGAATCTTTATTTCTTGATTAGATCACGTTACTCTGATGATAGTGTTCAAGACAGCCTATATGTCTGAACTCGATCCTTAGAGTAATGTGTTACGGAGCCTTCTCTTCAATATTGTTTCCACATAACGAGCATTTTGCGCTACTCTTTTCCAATGTGGAAGCAGAATGTGTGAAAGCATACAGCACAGATGCGGGGTGTGTCTCTAGACATCTCTAGACATCTCTAGACTGGACTAGCGGGGCCCAGTAAGTGAACTCGCCTCACAGGTGCACATGCCAGGATAGAGGACATCAGACTCCATAGAAAACTTGCTCGAGTCCGAGTCCAAGTCGGAGTGTCAATGTACAAGTCGAGTCCGAGTCATCATGGGGGGAAAAATTCACGAGTCCGAGTCCAAGTCATCGTACGCGAGAATTCACGAGTCCGAGTCCGAGTCCGAGTCCAAGTCCAAGTCATCGTGCGCGAGAATTCACGAGACCAAGTCCGAGTCACGTCAATCAGTGCGCGAGTCCGAGTCGAGTCACGAGAGTCCCGAAAATCGGCACTCGAGTCCGACTCCATCTCTGGCCTGCCGACATGGCCACTTTCATACAGATCATGAACTAATGCCCTCGATTGGTCTCCGTGTGTCATTCAAGCTCGCTCGCTCAGCGAGAGAGAGAGAAAGCGCGCGCACCGGTTACGTGTATTGTTGTTGTTAGCATCTGGTGCTAGCTAGCTGCGCTAACGGATATAATGAGCTGAACAAGGTGAAGTCCTCTGCTGTCAGACTGAGAGACTGATAACTACAGCTCAGGTGAGGTAAAGGACTCTTGAGTGTTTAGATAGTTAACTTAGTCTAAGTTCTCTGTGGGTCTCACACGATTTGGTCACCATTTATGTAAACACATATTTCCATTTGAAGGGGGAGTGATTAGTAAAATATGCATGAATAATAAAAAAAAAATGTTAACTAGGTGAAAAAAGGTAAGATAAACTTTAAAAACGTGTTGAGAGCTAAAACTAGTCTTTGCTGCTGCCTCAAAGAGGAGAAGGGAGGAGAGGGAGACGGGTGAGGCTGATTCAGGAGCCCAGACACACTCACAACTATAAATGAACCAAAAACAAATAAATAAACAAGTTTCAATGTTTTTTCATATTGGATATAGTATGTTATTGGTTATGGCCATGTTCTTATGATTTTATGATTATTTAAATGTATACAGTTCTGTTTCATATGGGTGTAGTCTCTTTATTTCCCCCTCAAAGTGCACCAGATTGATGCATTTAAGTCCAACATTTTAAAAAAAATCTACCGGGGGCATGCTGGACCCATGTTCATATGTTTATTCTGGGCTAGTAGATTTAAAGTTTAGGGCTATCACTATGGGCAGCAACACTTTAAATATTGACAAATAAATCCAGGAAAATGGTACAAAAGAAAACTGGTAGTGGCCTGGCTGGGTGTATAATTCCCTGCCTGACTTATTGTCCCAGTCCGGCCCTGCATGTGAACAAAACGTTCACATGTAAGAGGTTTATCTCTGATTCAGAACAATGAAAATGCTCTCCTCTCACTGATTACTGCACATCACCATGGAAACCTTTGATCTCTGGACACGTCGTTAGCTCAAATATAGACACCTGTGTCATGGAACACAATGATGTCATAACTCCAACTTACATGCTCAGAGCAGCAGACTTCAGATAATGGTTAATGGTCCTGCCCTCAACAGCTCTACGTCAATTATGGGGTGTCATCATATGCCGTTTCCATGGAAACGCATCCCTCGCCATAAAACACGATGTCGCTGTAACTCCAATGGACACGGTCCGATCGTCCCCCAAACTTCGCTTGTATATCACCGGTCCATGCCTCAACAGCTTTACGCCAAATCTGAGATCTCACCATTGGCTGTTGCCATGGAAACGCATATTTTCACACCGCCCAGAGTCCACTGGTAATGCGTCATTGCGTCATCGTCATGACGTAACCATTTGCGTGCCTGCTTCATAAAGCCAAACCGCGCGGATGAAATCAGTTGCATTCATTTCTTATGGCTCTATCTGCAGCTTTTCCGGAGTCATTTCTGTGGTTTAGACTATATTCTTATAAAAAAGTGTACTCGTGTCAATAAAAAATGTTTAAAAACACAACTGCTTCCGAGGTCGGTCTTATTTCTTAAGGTGGACTGAACCATGAGTGTGGAGTAACGTTGTATCTTTCATTTAAATGAACTGTAACCTTCACCCAGGTATGTAACAGCTGTTCTCAAATGAACACGTGAAGTAAAGTTTAATATTTATAGTTTTATAGATTTATAATTAGTTATAATGAGAGGTGATCAACGTGAATGCTCAGGTTCCACCTCAACACACAGACACGTTGCTTCACCATGAGCAGAAACCTTTAGATATACAGTCTATGGCAGAAACACTGAAACTCTGAAACTCTTGTTAAGTTTCTCCATCGTTGTGTACAAACAATTTTTTGGTGCTTGAAACGAACCGGATTCCGGAGCTAAGAGGCTGCTCCGCTGCGTTGTGAACACGAAAACCCGGTGCTTTTCAAGCTCCAGCTCCGAACCGGCCCTGAAACACCGTTGGTGTGAATGAGGTATATGGGATTTTGTTAAGACCCACTCTCCACAATTCCCCCAATCCCTGCCTCCCAGTGGAGTGGATCTTGTACTTAAAGCAAGAACTTTGTCTAGGCGCCATGTCTCTTATTTTTATGATCTTTTTTCTCCGGTTGATGAATCTGCCATTAACAAGATTATAACTAATTGGGAAAAGGAACTACAGATCATCTTCTCTGATGACTTTTGGAAGGAGGCCCTGAGAGCCGTTAACTCATCCTCCAGTTGCGCTAGACTCAGCCTAATACAGTTTAAAGTTCTCCATAGACTACATTATAGCAAGGCTAAGCTCTCCAGGATTTATCCAGATAGATTGGATGACAGGTGTGATAGATGTTCCCAGGCCCCCTGCAACCTGACTCACATGTTCTGGTTGTGCCCTAAATTATCTAGCTTCTGGCAATCTTTCTTCGAATGTATTTCTGAAATTGTAGGTCTAAAAATCTGTCCATCCCCTCATGTAGCTATTTTCGGTAGGCCCCCAGATGAAATGAACATTACAAACACTCAAACCAATGTCATTGCCTTTACCTCCTTGATTGCTCTTAGGAAAATCCTTCTTTTGTGGAAATCTCCTTCACCTCCCTCTTTTAAAAATGTGGCTGAGTGATACTATAGGCGCGTTCACACCAAGTACTTTTCCCACAAAGGTTCCTGAC